>JAWNMQ010000586.1:0-18118 GCA_035043855.1 Drosophila percnosoma
GTAACGGTCGGTGCCCGAAAGGGTGTGTCAGTTTATATCGCCGGCTAGCGAGGCGAGATAAACGGCTGGTCGGATGCCGAAATAAATAATACAGCCGGCTAAAAGTCGGCAATGATAGATTGTTGGATGGTAATTAATCATTGCAGACTTTGCGGCAGGCAAAGCTCTGCAGGATCGGATAAAAGCTGCGGATAGCTGAATAACTGCTGAATCCGAGAGCTTTGCCAAGCTGCTCTATTAAAGCCGAGCTGCACTCAGAGAAGCTCTCTTAGTTTGGTGACCGTCGATCCGCAGAGACTGCACGCCGCGGCTTGAATTTTTCTTCAACCGAGACCGCACGTGGCCCATCGAATTTCGGCAGCCGAGTCTGTACGCCGCACGTTTTTTTTTCTTGTGTTCTGAAAAGATACCGAGACGCGCAGCCCCACAATCGCGACAGCAAAGTACAGTGCAGCGCGCACCGTTAAGAGTGGCGTGTCCATAGGAGCACCCCTCAGCATCTACAAGAAAAGTACAGTGCAGCGCGCACCGTTAAGAGTGGCGTGTCCATAGGAGCACCCCGCAGCATCTACAAGAAAAATACAGTGCAGTGCTCACCTTTAAGAGTGGCGTGTCCATAGGAGCACCCCGCAGCATCTACAAGAAAAATACAGTGCAGCGCTATGCAGCTATAACCTCGGAAAGTTTTTTTTTGTTCACGTGGTTTAAGTTTTTTTTCCTTGTTTTTTTTGGTTAAGTTTAAAAATTAAGAGAAACAAAAGAAATTAGCCCATTCAACTATGTTAATAACTCAAAAGGACAAGTGCGAACAAAGAAATCAAACAAATTGATAAAATAAATTTTTTTTCCAATAAATAAAATCCAAATAGGGAAAACCTAACACTATTAGTGTATAAATATGTATATCTATGGATATCTGATTGTGTGAGAACCGAATATCGGTTGTGTTGTGATGTGATAGCAATAATCGAGAATATTAAGGTGTTGAATGCCTACCAAGGCAAATTCTTGTCCACGTTGGAAGGCCTTTCACCGCTGGAGAATCATGTAAGTCTGAACTATCCCTTGTTTATCATATCTACAACCACCACGTAGGCATAATTATTTGAAAAAAAAAACAATTAAAAATCCAAATGCGATCGGAATCTAACACTGTTTGGTATGCATATATATATATATATCTTCAGTTAGGTTGCATTGCCAAGAGAGAGAATGTGGATCGCAGGTTATGTTAAGCCAGCTGATAATGCCCGGCCCAACATATCTCACATAAACATTTTTTTTCTTTGTACTTCTTCTATTGTTTTTTTTTTTTATTACTATTATTTGTTCATATTATATATATATTTTTTTATAATGTATACTGACGTTACGTTTTACTGAAAATTTACCAAACGAAGTTAACTACTCCACGCAAAAACTGAAGATATATATATATATATGCATAACAAACCGTGTTAGATTCCGAACGCATTTGGATTTTTTAATTTTTTTTTTTTTTATATAATTATGCCTACGTGGTGGTTGTAGATATGATAAACAAGGGATAGTTCAGACTTACATGATTCTCCAGCGGTGAAAGGCCTTCCAACGTGGACACGAATTTGCCTTGGTAGGCATTCAACATCTTAATATTCTCGATTATTGTTATCACATCACAACACAACCGATATTCGGTTCTCACACAATCAGATATCCATAGATATATATATATTTATACACTAATAGTGTTAGGTTTTCCCTATTTGGATTTTATTTATTGGAAAAAAAATTTATTTTATCAATTTGTTTGATTTCTTTGTTCGCACTTGTCCTTTTGAGTTATTAACATAGTTGAATGGGCTAATTTCTTTTGTTTCTCTTAATTTTTAAACTTAACCAAAAAAAACAAGGAAAAAAAACTTAAACCACGTGAACAAAAAAAACTTTCCGAGGTTATAGCTGCATAGCGCTGCACTGTATTTTTCTTGTAGATGCTGCGGGGTGCTCCTATGGACACGCCACTCTTAAAGGTGAGCACTGCACTGTATTTTTCTTGTAGATGCTGCGGGGTGCTCCTATGGACACGCCACTCTTAACGGTGCGCGCTGCACTGTACTTTTCTTGTAGATGCTGAGGGGTGCTCCTATGGACACGCCACTCTTAACGGTGCGCGCTGCACTGTACTTTGCTGTCGCGATTGTGGGGCTGCGCGTCTCGGTATCTTTTCAGAACACAAGAAAAAAAAACGTGCGGCGTACAGACTCGGCTGCCGAAATTCGATGGGCCACGTGCGGTCTCGGTTGAAGAAAAATTCAAGCCGCGGCGTGCAGTCTCTGCGGATCGACGGTCACCAAACTAAGAGAGCTTCTCTGAGTGCAGCTCGGCTTTAATAGAGCAGCTTGGCAAAGCTCTCGGATTCAGCAGTTATTCAGCTATCCGCAGCTTTTATCCGATCCTGCAGAGCTTTGCCTGCCGCAAAGTCTGCAATGATTAATTACCATCCAACAATCTATCATTGCCGACTTTTAGCCGGCTGTATTATTTATTTCGGCATCCGACCAGCCGTTTATCTCGCCTCGCTAGCCGGCGATATAAACTGACACACCCTTTCGGGCACCGACCGTTACACCACCCGATAATCTTCCACCAATCGGCAGAACGATTAGCGGGAATCAGGCCCTAATATCCTTTGCATGGTAGGTGCCTATCTCTCGACCTCGTAAGTCTTCTAACAAATAGAAACAGTTTCCTAGTTTTTTTTTGACTCTACACTTCACGAATTTCGGAGCCAACTTTGCGTTAACGTTTTTCGCAAAGTTGCTTAACGTGAAGTTTCGGCGAAACACTTCCTGATCGATTTGAAACGAGACTGGCTTTGCCCGCAGATTATATTGGGTAGCATTCCGCTCATACGCCTTTCGTATGTTTTTCTTTATATCCTGCCGCAACAGAGCCAAGTTATCTGAGCGATCTGCAACCGCCATTGGTTCCTCGAGAATGTCTAATTTCTCCAACAGCTCGTAGTCTTTACCATGGGTTATCATATCTAAGCCAAATAGTACCTGATAGGGTGAACAACCTAAGGACTGATGAAGGCCCGACCTCAATGCACAGGAGATGCCAGACAGGTGCATATCCCATTCTCGTTGGTCATTGCTTATATACGATCGCACTGCCGCTAGCAAGGAACGGTTCACCCGCTCGGCTGCATTACTCTGCGGTGAATACAGAGCGGTATAAACATGTTTTATGCCTAGTTTCGTTAACACGGCATTAAAGGAGCTTGCCTTGAATTGCGAACCATTATCACTGATAATGGTTTCGGGGACCCCATAACAATGGAAGATCTGGTTCACAAGAAATTCCTGTATTTTCTCCGATGTGAATTTCTTGAGCGGGTACACCCAATGAAATTTGCTAAAGTGATCAAGGACAACCAACACGCCAATGTGGCCCTGCTTGATGCGCGGATATGGGCCTAATAAATCAATGAATAGACGTTGGAAGGGTCGAACGGTGGGACAATGCTCTCCCATGGGGGGGCGAAGGCTGTAATTTGGGGCCTTAGCAGACTTACAGACGTCGCACTTACGAACATAATCGCGTACATCAGCTGCGAGGCCAGGCCAAAACAAATTTCGGCGTACCCTCTCCAAGGTTTTCTGCATGCCTCCATGCGAAGACATTAAGCTGTCATGTGCTTGCTGAAGGACACTAGGGCGCAATTGTACAGGCACCCATAATCTCCATGACCGTTTTTCCTGATCGGGATCACCTAAGGCGTGTTCGACGCGTTTATATAAACGCTTATCGACAATGCTTATGTCTGGATACGAAGATTGATTTTGCTCAAAATCCTTAATCAGTCGTACATAAGCTGACTCATTAAACGAATCATCATTCAAGTCGATAATTGGTCCTATCTCTATCTCTGCAATTTCCTCTTCTGAGAGACGAGACAAAGCATCGGGGACACAATGGTCTTTTCCCTTTCGGTGTGAAAACGAAAACTTATATTGCTGTAAGCGGAACATCCATCGAGCTAATCGGCCAGATACATGTTGTTGCCGTATGAGCCATAAAAGGCTCGAGTGGTCTGTAACCACTTCAAACTCTTGCATTTCGAGGTAACAACGAAACTTCTCGATGGCTAGAATTACGGCTAAGCATTCTCTTGCGGTGACACTGTAGTTGCGTTGCGATCGGGATAACTTCCTAGACATATAAGCGATTGGCTTTTCATCCCCGTCCTCTGACAGTTGAACCAGCACAGCTCCGATACCAAAGCTACTAGCGTCACAATGCAAGAAGAATTTCTTTTCAAAATCAGGGTTTTGTAAAACTGGTGCTGACGTCAAGAGCACTTTCAGTTTTTCCATGGCTTCTTGAGCAGGCGCCGTCCATACGAATTTTTTCTTTGATGATAGCGTTTCGGTGATGGGGCACGTAAGGTCAGAAAAATTTTGGATAAATCGCCGGTACCAGCCACAAACACCTAAAAACCCTCGCACTTGTTTCAAATTTCTAGGCGGAGGCCAATTTCGAATACATGCGATCTTATCGGGGTCCGTACAGATGCCTTGATTTCCAATTATATAACCTAAGTAATTAATACTGGTTACACAAAAGTGACTTTTCTCTACGTTTAACGTTAAGTTTGCTCGTTTGAATTGCTCGGCGAGGCGAATAAGGACTGATAGATGTGATGAAAAGTGCTCTGACACTACACACAGGTCATCCAAATAACCAAAAACACAGTGGCGAAGATCGGGCGGAATCAGACTGTCCATGAGTCTACACATGGTGGAAGGTGCATTACACAATCCGAACGGCATAACCTTAAATTGGTACAGGGGTCTACCAGGGACAGTGAACGCGGTAAGGGGCTTGGATTCCTCGCTCAACTCAATCTGCCAATACGCATCTTTTAGATCCAGCTTGGTTATCAAATTAGCACGGGGCAGTCTCGAAAAGATTCCATCTATGCTGGGTAAGGGGTAAGCATCCTTCTTGGTAACGTCATTAAGCTTTCTTGCATCTAAGCAGAGACGAATTTTATTCGGCTTAACGACCATCCTCATCGGCGAACTCCAAGCGCTCGTTGAGGGCTCAATGACTCCTAATTCCTACATACGATCTATTTCTGTGAAGAGAAGTTTCTCCACTGCAGGACTGACCGGGTAGAATCTTTGTTTCACAGGTCGGGCGTCTGCAATTTCGATACTATGTTGTATTAGTTTTGTTCGACCAAACCCATCCTCACCATTTGGGAACAATTTCTTGACCACATCTAACTGCGATTGCTGCAACGTCGTCAAGGGAAACAGATGAGAGTCACTTGCACCGCAAGCTGGCTCTATTTCCATAGCCGAGATTATATTTGGTGCGAGTGCGAAGGTCTTCCAAAAATCTATGCCCAGGATCAGTTTCTGTTTAATAGAGGGGATGACAAACAGCTTCATAGGCCGTTGTTGGTCCTTATAAGTCATAACAACATTAAGCACACCAACTACGTCATGACCTTTGCCGTCCGCTGTCTGTACCTGTGACCTTACGGGCTTAAATTCTGGTAGTGTCATCAGATCTAGACCTTCAGGATTATTACCTACACAAGAGATATTCGCACCAGTGTCTAATAACCCATGTTCCATCCGATTTAGAAACGACACTGTGGCATAGCTACGCATATCTTTTGCACTACTGAAAATCGTAGCTACTAATAGCTTACGAGTTTCTCTAACAATCCCGTAGAATTTCCGTATCCGTGCAGAACTCGGTTTCGGCTTCGACGGGACATCCCTAAAAATACGGTCTCTAATGGCTAAATAGTTATCTAGCTTGATCTTATATCTATCCTCTAAATTACTATAACTTAAACCAGGCAAAGCTTCTTCCTTTAACAGATTAGCTGGCTGCGACACCAAGGGAGCAGCTCTCGATAAGGGATGAGTTTTTATGACAGGGACAACCGAGTGTGTTTGGTTGCCCCCTTTTGGTGGTTTTCCGACGCGCGTCGTATACACGTTTGGCACTGAGGCTTATAAACATTGGGCGCTCCGCATCCATAGCAGAATACTCTCCGATCAGCCAAACAGTCTTCCCAGAAATGCCCTAACTCTTCGCAATTCCAACACTTGACCTTTGGCCCTGCTTGACGTAACGCAGCTACTTCAACTACGGGGTCAAGTTCTGAACTGGATTCGCCTTCCGATACTACTTCCTCCATTGCGTATACTTGCTGTCGATTATCCGACGACTTGGGTCTGGGTAGTTCCGGGTGCGTGGAACGCAACTCATTCATCAAGTGTTCGTTCATCTGCACCAATCTTCGCAAATGACCTACAGATTCTACGACTTCGAACAACAATTTGTGACGGTGAACCGGAAGAAGGTTGTTCTTTAGAATCTCCAACAGTTCCTCCTCACCAATCTTCACGGTGGCCCGGTCCATCAAGGACAAAATCGCATCATAGAAGTTCGTAAATAATTCTCCAGGCTTTTGTTTACGGGAACACACACGTTCTTTAATCATAAAGTCGGACCGATACTCTTTAAACTGTTGTCGCAGCGCGGCACAAAAGTCTTTCCAAACTATGGAAGACACTTCCTTGTGATAGCGCCAGTACCAGTCCCGGGCTTTACCGACAAATAAAACGTGCATATGCTTGCATAGACCTCGAAAGTCGCTATCTAAGGTTTCGTCCGTCAAGGTTTTGACTCGATATATAAATTCCTCCACACTCAAGCTATCCTCCGATCCATTAAAATTTAAATTCCACTTCTGCATGGTATCCGCCACGCGACTGGGGTGCACAGAATGATAAGTGGGAGGAGAATTAGCTTGAGGGATTTCATCGTGTGGGACCGTGCTAGACGGCGTACTAAGATGTAACGATGATAATATTCTTGTCACCGTTTGTTCAATCATGGATTGAATTACCGCATAATCAGGTGCTGTGTTTGGTGGGTTTTTAACACCGCGGTTTGGTCGACCTCGCTTCGGGCGGGTTCCGGTCGGCACAGCAGCTGTATTTATAGGATTCGACGTATTACTCCCGTCCAACTCCGTCATAGGTTGGGCCCCAGTCTCCAGATCAACGGCAGGCTCCACGGTTCTTGCCAACTTCCTAGTCACAGGACGATGAGCAACAACAGCTGGCCGGGCTCTACTGACTGAACGATCCAGCGAGGGTGAACAGTTTCCTACAACCAATTTACAGGCTCCAGTTGTGCAAGCGTTATTGCACCGAGGACATTGAGCGTTCGCTTCTAACCAAGTTTCCAAGCAACCTTGGTGGAAAACATGGCTACAACTTGTAATTAGACATGGTTGTGTGTTAGTCATTCCAAATGTGCATACTATGCAGGTGTCTATCCTGGGTGCAGTCTGTGACTGACTGATAGGGCTACGATTTACAGGCATCATTATTAAAAAAACTGTCCTACTATATGGCCAAAATAATTAACTTGAGTGAACCACTGGTAAAACCAACAACTTTCAGCCAACGCAAAAAAAGGGATTTAATTTTGGGCTATTGTAACTAAAATAGTGGACAGATGGCCTACAGAGTGCATGACTCCTCGCGGAGCTTAATAACTTCTGTATAAATACGCTCGCACAGCGTCCTTTATATTCAAGAAGCTAAAAGAACTCAGCGCAGAGTTAAGTTCTGCAGCACCTATTTCACTGGCATGGCAAATATTCCATTCTAACTTCGATAAATAGAATCCAAAAAGGATGTCATTCCGGCAGGACATTCTGCTGAGCCGAATGCGCAAGATTCACGGAAGTATACAACATTATTTCAAATGTCTTTAAAGCAAAGATACAAAATACAAGACTTGCGACACGAAAGACTAAAATGAGCAAAATGTTCATGAGCGATCCTCCGTCAAGAATCACTTCTACTAATGCAACCTCAGTGACTTTCGGCAAGGTATCCAATTAGCACCGAATACTACAAGAATCACGAAAGTATGAGTTCGTATAGAATAGATACTGAAACTCTAAGGACGTAGTATAGTAAGACAATTTATCATGCTATACCAATGCTCAAAACCACTGATGTGTGAGACCACTACCTTTGAGCCTTACTCCGAATTATTTGATGACATGAGTGAGCCCACTTATTGTGGTCCATTTCTTCTGTACGCTCTTCAGATAGTGGCCCCACGTTGGGCGCCAAAAATTATGTAACCGCCAACGTCTGGACGGACATCCAAACTATGGTGGACTCGCCACACCACGACTTGGGGTAATAGTGGGGCGAGCGGAGTCCGGGATGGGTAGCGGAGGGGGACTCTACTGGTGGTAGCTCGTGCCGGGAGGTGGGGGGGGGGGTTCTTGCTACGTCCGGGAACTCCTTCTTCGTCATAACTTTATTTTTTTAGAGTCCATTTTAAATATATTTTGGGAGTATCATCTCCAATATCAACCTGCGAATATGAATAAACTAGGCGGGAAGCGCTACGGTTCCGTTGGCTTCGGCTGTTGGTTTCGGGGTGCGAGTTGTTATGCACCCCGCTAACGCGCTCTATACCCTCCCAACCAATTGGACTTTCTGCGCGGCCATTGATTCTGAAAGTCCCCAAAAGCAACTCTACAGGGTTCACTCAACTCATATCCCGGCCAGTAGGACACATGACAAATTTACTGATTCATTGATTTATTTTTTTTCACTTCGACTCCATATAAATTTCCTTATAAGTAATGTTTTACAAAAAAAAATTTATAAAAAAAAATTTTTGAAACAAAAAAAATTTAATTGAACTTATAAAAATAATTGAACAGAAAGAAAAACTTTGATAAAAAAAAATTCTTTTCTTGACAGTAGGCTTCAATTTGATTACATGATATTCTTATTACCTCTAGCATTATTTTTTTCCGTAATTAACTTATTGTATCTTCATATATTTTCTTTTACAAATTCTATTGCATACTTTATCTATTATTTAAGATGTGTTGCATACTTTATCTATTATTTAAAATGTCTTGCATACTTCATCTATTATTTAAGATGTATTGCATACTTTATCTATTATTTAAAATGTATTGCATACTTTATCTATTATTGAAGATGTATTGCATACTTTCGTTTATAGAGAAAAATCGTATTGTCTACTTTCTCTATTATGCCGGTTAATTCATTTTCTTATTCTTTATGTGCTTCGTTTCGTTCAACTTAGCTTAACGAAAAGGGCAAGTGCGACTATAATTAGTGAATTTTTTTTCTTTGTACTTCTTCTATTGTTTTTTTTTTTTATTACTATTATTTGTTCATATTATATATATATTTTTTTATAATGTATACTGACGTTACGTTTTACTGAAAATTTACCAAACGAAGTTAACTACTCCACGCAAAAACTGAAGATATATATATATACAGTGGCTCACAGTTCAAATCGAGCATTGTCAATGAAAAAACGTAATTGCCTGCCATAAGCTAACCATTCATTATTTTTCAAAAATTCCAAAGACCGATGGTAGGTACATGTATTAACCACCAAAATTAATATATGACCCCAATACACTGGGGTTTCCCCACCCGCTAGGTAGAGTTATGTAAAAAAGTACCCTATTTTGAGGGGAAATTTAATTTGGATCAGTATAAATAAAATAATATATTTGCATTATAAAAACTTAAATAAGGATGTTAGTACTTAGTATGATATCCTTTAGCCTAAACCACTTCCCTTAACCTATTATTCATGGAAGAGACCACCTTCCTGGTAGCTTCTGCTCCACTCATCCCGCAGAGCATTTTTGAGGTCTTCTTTGCTGGATATTCTGTGCTTCCGGATGTTATTTTCCAGCAGAGCCCACAAATTCTCAAAAACATTTAAATCTTGAGACTGGGCCGGTGGAATTATCATGTGGGGGCAGTTCCTGATGACCCAGGACTGTACTATCTTGGCCTTATGCTTGGGATCGTGGTCCTGGTTGAACCGGAAAGTAACGTCGGATTCCTACCTTCTCGGCACTTTGGAGTAAATTTTCCTTTAGTATGTTGAAGTACACATTCTAGTCCATTGTTGTTTCAAAAATCACAAAATTCCGCAATCCGGCTGACGAGATACATACCCATGAAATGTCACTTCCTCTACAATGGTTGACTGTTGCCTTTACGTGTTTGGGATTCAGGTCAGTATTGGACTGTCGCCACACACAATTCCGTCCGTCTGAGTCAAAAATGTGGAATTCGGACTCATCTGCACATATGACTGTGTTCCAGATCTCCAAATCCTTGTCCAAGTGGTTTTTGGCGAACGTCATCCAAGTCCCTTTATTTTTCACGCTTATAAAGCGCTTCTTCCGTGGTACTCGGGCATTAAAGTCAAGATTGCGCAGAAACATGCACACAGTTTCCACACAGCACTTTTTCCCCATTTCATCCTGCACCTGTTGAGCCACTTTTGGAGCCGATATCTTGGGATTTCCCCTTATTTTCCTGGTGATCCTTCGCTCCTCCTCTTCTGTTAAAATCTTGTTTTGGTGCCTTTCTGCTCTTGCCCTCAATCCGATTTGCGTCGACGAAGCACCGAATGATGTTATTCACAGTTGAGTTGCTCAGATTGACCATTTCAGCTATTTGGCGATGTGCATATCCGTTTTTGTGGTGTTCCAGGATGAGTTTTCGTAGTTCAATGATAGTCTGTTTGTCCATAGTCCTTTTTGGCTTATTGCACCCGAGATGCAGGATAAAACTATACTGACTACGAAGGATTGGTCTACTTATACCGAAAATACTCAACTTTAGGTAAAAAATCAGGGTTTTATGGCACCCACGTGTCTACAATGTGCCTGCTCCAAATGAAAAATATGCCTAAAAGTATGCTACATTTTTATAATTCTAGCAGTTGGGGAAACCCCAGTGTATTGGGGCCATATATAAATTTTGGTGGTTAATATATATACCTATCATCTGTCTTTGGAATTTCTGAAAAATAATTAATGGTTAGCTTATGGCAGCCAATTACTTGTTTTCTTTGACAATGCTCGATTTGAGCTGTGAGCCACTGTATATGCATAACAAACCGTGTTAGATTCCGAACGCATTTGGATTTTTTAATTTTTTTTTTTTTTTATATAATTATGCCTACGTGGTGGTTGTAGATATGATAAACAAGGGATAGTTCAGACTTACATGATTCTCCAGCGGTGAAAGGCCTTCCAACGTGGACACGAATTTGCCTTGGTAGGCATTCAACATCTTAATATTCTCGATTATTGTTATCACATCACAACACAACCGATATTCGGTTCTCACACAATCAGATATCCATAGATATATATATATTTATACACTAATAGTGTTAGGTTTTCCCTATTTGGATTTTATTTATTGGAAAAAAAATTTATTTTATCAATTTGTTTGATTTCTTTGTTCGCACTTGTCCTTTTGAGTTATTAACATAGTTGAATGGGCTAATTTCTTTTGTTTCTCTTAATTTTTAAACTTAACCAAAAAAAACAAGGAAAAAAAACTTAAACCACGTGAACAAAAAAAACTTTCCGAGGTTATAGCTGCATAGCGCTGCACTGTATTTTTCTTGTAGATGCTGCGGGGTGCTCCTATGGACACGCCACTCTTAAAGGTGAGCACTGCACTGTATTTTTCTTGTAGATGCTGCGGGGTGCTCCTATGGACACGCCACTCTTAACGGTGCGCGCTGCACTGTACTTTTCTTGTAGATGCTGAGGGGTGCTCCTATGGACACGCCACTCTTAACGGTGCGCGCTGCACTGTACTTTGCTGTCGCGATTGTGGGGCTGCGCGTCTCGGTATCTTTTCAGAACACAAGAAAAAAAAACGTGCGGCGTACAGACTCGGCTGCCGAAATTCGATGGGCCACGTGCGGTCTCGGTTGAAGAAAAATTCAAGCCGCGGCGTGCAGTCTCTGCGGATCGACGGTCACCAAACTAAGAGAGCTTCTCTGAGTGCAGCTCGGCTTTAATAGAGCAGCTTGGCAAAGCTCTCGGATTCAGCAATTATTCAGCTATCCGCAGCTTTTATCCGATCCTGCAGAGCTTTGCCTGCCGCAAAGTCTGCAATGATTAATTACCATCCAACAATCTATCATTGCCGACTTTTAGCCGGCTGTATTATTTATTTCGGCATCCGACCAGCCGTTTATCTCGCCTCGCTAGCCGGCGATATAAACTGACACACCCTTTCGGGCACCGACCGTTACAGGTATCGATCCGATATTGTTACAGAGATAAGTTTCCTATAGTCGATAACTATTCGAAACTTCTTTTCGCCTGATGCGTCGCTCTTTTTTGGTACTACCCACACTGGGGCATTGTATGGTGACCGTGAAGGTCTTATTATGCCGTCTCGCAGCAACTGATCTATTTGTTTTTCGACTTCTCCTCTTAGAGAAGTTGGGTATTGGTAATGTTTGCTGTAGACGGGAGAATCTGACGTCGTTCTTATTTCTCCTAACACTCTGGTGGTATAGGTCAGTTTTTCGTCAGGTTCTGCGAACAAAGTTGAATGAGTCTTCGTGACGTGATCTATGAAATCTTTTTGTTCGTTCGTCAGGTGCTCTGTTCGTACTTTTATGTTATTTACTGCTTGCGTTTCTAATTGTCTTATTTTAATTCTGTAATTTCCATCAATTATTAAGGTGTCGTTCTTGACGTCAATAACAGCGTTCAGCTGTTTCAAAGTATCGTTACCTAGGATACCGTGGAAGGTTTTTAAAGTTGGGATTAGGAAAAACTTGATTGGTCTATTTTTTTGACTGAATAAGCTGAGAAATGTGTGCTGGGATATTTTGGTTTGTCCACCGACAGAAGTTGCATTGAATATGTTTTTATTTTCTTTCGGACTCGTGACTAAATTTGGTTGAATGTAGTTTTGATTGGAACCTGTGTCAATAAGAAAGTTGAATGGGGTACCGTTCCTCGTTATGCACTGAAAGTAGGGCAAAGAGGAACCATTTAATCTAAAAAATGGATATCTGAGGCATCAACCATTGTAGGTTGGTATTCGTAGTCGACTTCACTTCCTTCCTCGTCCGGTAGAGAGTAAGCTTCTTCTAAACCAGCGGCTTCGAAGTAAGCTTGTTCTTCATCATAAGCGTCATGGGGGTTCGGTTGTTCAAACTGTTCCTCAGGTGCTTTGGTTGCGATATGAAATTGTCGTTGAATCTTTGGTGGCTGTACGCCAGATGCGCTGAGGGGGTGTTTGCCCGCGAAAATATTTGAACGAGGTTTGTTCATGTAGTTGATATTCCTACTTCTGATGGAGTTATCTATGTCCATTGGTACAGGTTTTGGCTCTGGTTTTGGAAAGAATGGGCGCGGAGGCGCTTGGTAATTCTGTTTAGTATTGAAATATTGTTGCGGCAATGTGTATTGTTGGGTCTGGAGAAACTGTTTGGGATTTTGCATCTGATACGTTATATTTGGTCGGGGGTATGGTAAAGTTTAGGTTCGAAATTTCTCCATTGTCCGGCATTATTGGCTTGTGTCGGTCTACCTAGCTGTCGTACCGGGATATAACTTCTGGGTGGTAAGGGTGGTATTTGTTGTTTTATTTTGAGGTATAGAGGCATTTCTGTGCTCTTGGTTTTCCACCAGGTTGCACAGGTGCAAGGCATGGCTAAGATCATCTTGGCTCTTTGATTGCTAAGAGTCTTGGTAAGTCTCCGTTCTAATCCTCGCACGAACGTATCGAGAGCTTTGCCTCGATAGTTGTTCGTCAGAGCTCTAACTACCTCAGGTGCGTCTTCTTGCACGCTTATTTGGTTGAGGATCAGAGAGAGTTGGTGGTATACCCTTTGGTAAAATTCCTGCACAGACAGACGTCCTTGAGTTAAGGAGAACATTTGATATTCGAGAGTTTCTTAAGGTCTCTCCTATCAGCGTAATGTTCGGTGAGCACTTGGGTGGCCTTCCAGTGCTGGAGTGTTGTATGATTCTAGTACTGCATCTGCTTCTCCTATTATTTTATTGCGAATTGCTAAAGTCGCGAGATAATCTTTTATAATAGTTTCCTCTTGGCCGTTAGAAATTGCCATGATTCTATCGACTTTTTTTTCCACAGCCGAATGCTGTTCGGTCTCCTGAAAACTCTCTAATCAGCCGTGTTATTTCTGGAACTTTTTCTTGTTCCTCCCCTGCTCTGGGGTTAGTAAATGGGATGTCATATAGAAGATCGTCATCTTCGCTTACCTATTGCTTGTCGGATTATTTCACCTCATTGAAGCGTCTCTTTTATTAACGATACTATTGTATCTCTCAGAGCATGAGCTTACTTGGGTGTTTTTCTGGGTGCTGGTACCAGCTGCTCCTAGCCTCAAGTTGGCTAGGGATTCGGACAAATCGTTAGACTGCATTCGTCTTTTTTTTATTAATTCGGACCACTTTTATATATTTTTTCTTTTGAATGACTTGTTTCAATGTTGCAGAGCGATAGGAAAATATTTCTATAGAGGTTACTTAGTTATTCGAACTTTTTTCGTTGCGTTTCTATTATTTTTTTTGTTGATTTTATTTAATATTCGTTATCTTTCAGAATTACTTATTATTCTTATTATTTTCAAAGTTTTTTCGGAACATTTTTTTGTAATATTTTGTATTTTTCAGAATTATTTTTTATTTTTAATATTTTCTAATTTTTGTTTTTTGAATATTTGTTTTTTCAGAATTATTATTATTTTTGTTATTTTCTAGTTTTTGGTTTTTGAATATTTGTTCAAAAAAGATTTTTTCTTATTTCATAGATTTTTTTCTCGAACTTTTTTCAAAAAAATTTCTTATTTTAAAATGTTTTTTTTCTAAAATATATTCTTATATTTTACGCTTACAATATAATTAACATCCCGGCGAATCTCCCACGACGATCCTTTGGAATTTCTCCTTTTTGTCCCACGACGATTTTGAGTTGAGGTGGGTGACTCGGGTTCCTCTGGACACTTTGGTTCGTGGTACCCTGCGGACGGACACTACAGGGTTGTCGGCGGTAATTATTACGCGGCACCGGTACACAGTTCTATTCTGCACTTTGATCGTTTTTATCGATCGTGTTCACTACTGCGGCTGCTTGAGGCGCTTTTGATATGAACTTGCAGTTTATGTTCGTATCTGCGGCTACTTGAGGCGCTTTTGATATGAACTTGGCACTGGTCGTGTTCGCTTCTGCGGCTACTTGAGGCGCTTTTGAATTGAACGTGGCTACTTGAGGCACTTTAATTTTCGACACTGGCTTTTCTCGCGAGATGTCCTTAGTTTGCCGTTATTTAACGCGCGTATAACTAGGAGTGTGATTTTTTTTCTTTTTTTAAAAAAATACACTTAAACTCGCGATTTGTTTAACTATGTACCGGTCCCTGCTCGGGCGCCAATTAAACGGTTCCTTAGCGTTTTAATAAAAAAAACTGATCTGTATTGTTTAGTGCTTTCTTAGAACTGATTTTATACAATATCGTTTATTATAAAGAAACATTGGTTTTCTGCATTCTGCTGGCGTTGTGGCGTTGTAGCTGCGACGTTGTAGTTTTGTCGCTGCCGTCCCATTGGTGGACGTGTCGGATGTCCGTTTGAGTCTCACGGTAGCCCACTTGTGGAATGCGCTGACGGAGTCTAATTCGGCTGGCCCGCTTGAGTCTCACGCTAGCCCACTTGCGTAATGCGCTGACGGAGTCTATAGGTGGTGTCGGGTGTCCGTTTGGGTCCCACGATGGACTTCTTGTAGAATATGCTGACGGCAGCGCGCGTGCATGTGATCGCTGGACGATGAACTTCTTGTAGAATATGCTGACGGCAGCACGCGTGCATTTTGTTGTGATCGCTGGTTGCGGCTGAGTTCGTCGTTGACGAAATATGCTGACGTTGTTTTTATTGTTGTTGAGTTGAGTTAGTGTATTTGCGATGAGTTTGGGTATATTGATGGTTTGATAATAAATGTGCTTAACTCATATAAAGATCTATGTTTTTATTTATATATATGTCTAAAGAAGATTAGACGCGCGGATTGGACGTTTAGATTCGAACTGCCCTTTATTTATAAACAATTCTTAAATTTAAATACATATACAGAAATACATTAGGCAGCCGTTCGTAAGGCGACCGCATTGGTCTCTTATCGAGTGCGGCCGTTTGTAAGTCTCACTCCATCGACATCTAATCGAACCTCTCTAAAAATAGCTAGACCCCATGCAAGCCAGCCTCAAGTGCCTAATTTTGAGGGCGCTGCATGAGCCAGCTATCAGCAGCTGAGAGCGTCACATGTTCATACTCGAACATATATTATATATATAAATGTATCATATATATATTGATACATACATAAACATATGTATATGTATATGTTAATTTTTTTCTATTTCTTTTTTTCGTTTTTTGTGTGGTTTGATGGAGCACCAAAAAAATGTTATACTGCCATGAGGACAGTGCGACGGCCAGAGTTGTAAATCGGCTTTCCTCCACCGTCTTGGAGATTCCAAACCCTGAGTATTTGGGGTCTTCGATCCAGATGTTTGGAATCCGCCCGACAACAACTGCACTGGTGCGGGTGCGTGTGCAATAAAACCATGCACCGTTGGTTAGTCATCCACACTGGTGGAGGTGTAGGTATACAGGACACCGTTGGTTAGTCACGCACACTAGCGCCAAGACGGGCATCGGGAAATAGAGCGCCAACTCAACCTAGAGAGCGAGAGATGGGACTCAAGCGCACACACCCACACAAAAGGGTATATAATAAGCCCGCAAATCACGACAGCTTAACAGAGTGGAAAATTTTGGAAACAAAACACAGTACGGAAAATAATAAGCAAACAGCTTCCAGTGGCCAACGCCGGTCGATACGAAATCTTGGAGGAAAAGCCGGGCCAGCCACGCGCAGGGTTACTCAAGAACGATCAATACGACAACGTGGCCGTGTGGTTCGAGTGGTGCGTCTAACACGAAAGCGGCAGCTTGTGCGTGTGATACGCATCCCACGCCAGCTGCCGGGCCCCACTCCACAGGACGAGATGGACATCGAGGTCGAGGGAGAGGCACTGGAGCCCAGGAGCCCTCCGGTGGCAAGAAGTGGCCCACCACGACCCAGCTTGAAAGAACTCGCCGCCGAAAATGCGGAGCGGATGCGGGAGAATGCCGTGGTCCTGCCAGATCCGTACCACCACCCAGAAGAGTATAGTGACGGCAGCTCCTACAATCCATGCTCTGATCCAGAGCCCAGCTCGGAGGATGAAGAGGAGTGCGGCGGGGACGACGGTCGCTACGCGCCCTGGGATGACTCCGATCTCGGCGCAGCACCCAAGGAGGAGTGCGGCATGGACGACTTGTCCCGGCCAGCCCGAGTGCAGCCCACCTGCCCTCCGACGAGGAGGACACCGAAGAGCCGCAGCCGGAGGTCCCGAAGAAAAAGCCGCGAGTAACCACGGCGGAGTATAAGCAAACATACGCCAAGGGACGGCGTATCCATACCGTCAATGTGGCGATCGTCTGGGATGAAGATGTGGAGGTGCCCCCCACGTGGCCGCTAACAGCGGATGAGCCGCCCAACCCCGTGCCCTCACAGCAACCGATGCCCAGGCCAAATTTATCGCGCCCACCACGTCCCACGCTTCGACAACAGACGTCGACGCCGGAGTCGGAGGTACGATGGAGAGAACTCCATCCGTCGGCATGGTCTCCGGGAGTCAGTTAGGATGAAATATTTGAATATCCGTTTTTGTGGTGTTCCAGGATGAGTTTCCGTAGTTCAATGGTAGTCTGTTTGTCCATAGTCCTTTTTGGCTTATTGCACCCGAGATGCAGGATGCGACTAAACTGACTACGAAGGATTGGTCTATTTATACAGAAAATACTCAACTTTAGGTACAAAATCCGGGTTTTATGGCACCCAGGTGTCCATAATGTACCTCTGTTAAATAAGATGAGACCCAAAAATAGGATACTTTTTTACATAATCCAACCTAGCAGGTGGGGAAGCCCCAGTGTATTGGGGTCATATATTAATTTTGGTGGTTGTTGAGCTAATGAGCCTTTTCAATAGCTATCGAATTTTTCCAGTCACACAAATAAATAGAAACGCTCCGAAATTTGCCTTTCTATAAATTAAGTTTATTTGCCTTCGTGGCCAAAATTAAAATAGTTACAATTGTCTATTATAAG
>JAWNMQ010000587.1:0-15620 GCA_035043855.1 Drosophila percnosoma
TTGTTAGTCACGACTGACTCACGCGATAGCACTTGAAACTGGTCGACTTGAACTGCGATCCACTGTAGGTTTGAATGTATGTTGTTCGCGAAATAACGGACGAACGAAATGCAAACGAAATTAACGGCAAGTACCGGTTGACCGCTGATCGACCGCTGCGTTAACGAAAGTTCTTGCACAGCGCAACTAATAACTTGTGTAATGAAAACGAGAGCGAAAATGTGCGAATGTGTGTATGTGTGCGAGCGTGTTTGTTGGTCTTTGCATCGAGTTATGCAGAAGACGCTTAGACTTATTATTAACACAATAGTTAATAATCTTTCACTTGCACTTTAAATGACACAACACATGAAAGAAATTAAGACAAAAAAATCACGTCGGGGTCACCAAATGTTTAGAGGAGGCGCTTTTTTGCGGTCACCTGTTTGCGAATTGAGTTATGAATTTTGTGTGATTTATTTTAATTTCTTGTATTTAGTTTATCTAGTTTTCTATTAATATGTATAGGTTTAGTTTACAGTATTGTTGCTTGTTTTGTGTGTTTGATGAATTACAATGTTTGACAAATTTGATTTAATGCGCCTGTTTACTTATTTCATCGATACTTATAATTAATTGGTTGTTGGCTGCTGCTGCCTCCGACAACCAAAAAAGAATATCATAGCTACTCTCCCTATCTCCAATCATTTAAGAGTAATGATGAAGTGAGAATCACAATCCAAAATAAGGACTTATATGTGCTGCCGAGCGAGAGTTTTATTAATATTGAGGGCTTGATTTCTTTGGCCAACAACACGCCTACTGGAGGTGGTAAACTAAAAAACAATTGCATGAGCTATCTTTTTGATGAGGTTCGATATGAGTTGAATGGAATTGAAATTGATCGAACAAGGTTTGTTGGCACTTCGTCAACCTTGAAAAACTATATTTCCTTGAATAAGCCTGAAAGTCGCATGCTTGAGAATTCTGGTTGGTTTAATGGAAACGAAAAACTGTAACCGCCAACGTCTGGACGGACATCCAAACTATGGTGGACTCGCCACACCACGACATGGGGTTAATAGTGGGGCGAGCGGAGTCCGGGATGGGTAGCGGATGGGGACTCTACTGGTGGTAGCTCGTGCCGAGAGGTGGGGGGGGTTCTTGCTACGTCCGGGAACTCCTTCTTCGTCATAACTTTATTTTTAGAGTCCTTTTTAAATATCTTTTGTGAGCATCATCTCCAACATCAACCTGCGAACATGACTAAACTAGGCGGGAAGCGCTACGGTTCCGTTGGCTTCGGCTGTTGGTTTCGGGGTGCGAGTTGTTATGCACCCCGCTAACGCGCTCTATACCCTCCCAACCAATTGGACTTTCTGCGCGGCCATTTATTCTGAAAGTCCTCAAAAGCAAATCTACAGGGTTCACTCAACTCATATCCCGGCCAGTAGGACACATAACAAATTTACTGAATCATTGTTTTATATTTCAATTCGAGTTCATTTAAATTTCCTTATGAGTAATGTCATAACAAGAACATTTATCATCAAAAAAAATTTGAAACCAAAAAAATTAATCTAACTTATAAGAATAATTAAACAGAAAAAAATTTGAATTAAAAAAAATTCTTTCCTCGACAGTAGACTTAAATTTTATTTAAGGCTATTCCTATTGCCTCTAGCATTATTTTTTTTTCAGATAATTTGATTTTAATGCCGTATAATTCATATATTTTCTTTTCCAAATTCGTATTGCATTACTTCAGGTTTCTTCCAAATTTTCCTTGCATACTTTTTCTTATGGTTACCTATTTTTTAACATTTCATTGCATACTTTGGTTTCTAGATTTTCATTGCATACTTATATAGCATACTTTTTTCTTAACATTTCATTGCATACTTTGTTTTGAAATTTTCCTTGCATACTTATATAGATGTTTTTTTTTTAACATTTCATTGCATACTTTGGTTTTAAATTTTCATTGCATACTTATATATATTTTTTTTTAACATTTCATTGCATACTTATGCTAGAGGGAGGTTATTTTATTATCTTATTAACTTGATCTTTCTTCTTTAATGCTCAATTTAACTTATAGCCAATTTAACCTAAAAGGGGCAAGTGCGCATAGGTATTGCAAGATTTTTTTTTCCTGCTATTATATAATTTTTTCTGAGATTTGTGACGGTTGTTTTTTTTTTTTAATTTCCCTGCATAATTCAAGCTGTCGGTTGTATATATGAAAAAAAAAACAAGGGATAATTTCACTTACTTGAATATACAGCGGTGAAAGGCCTTCCAACGCCGACATAAATTTGCATTAACATGCATGGAACCGTATCATTATTTTATTATTTTTTTTTCACAACCCAACTGATCAAAATATCGGGATATGCAATTCGGTTATATCTTTATATATACATTTTTTTTTTTAAATAAATAAAAAATAAACTTCTATGTTGTCTTATTTTTTTTTCTTTGTGTTTCTTAAGCTTAAACCAAAAAAAATGAAAAACATAAAACTTAAACCACGTGAAAAAAACTTGCAGCGGTTATGGCTGCAAAACGCTGCACTTGGTAGGTTAGAGCTGCTTTTGTAGCTTAGCGCCGCACATCACTTTTTCTTGTTGCTGCGTGGGGTGCTCCGTTGGACACTACAATTTTGTAGCTTATCGCTGCGCATCACTTTTTCTTGTTGTTGCGGGGGTGCTCCGTTGGACACTACAATTTTGTAGCTTATCGCTGCACATCACTTTTTCTTGTTGCTGCTGTGCGGGTGCTCCGTTGGACTGCGCGCCAGAGTTGCGTTATACATGTCAGTGCCGTTATGTTGCACGCTGTTGGCAGTACTCCACTTGCAAAATTTTGTCGCGATTTTATTTGTGCTGCGGCAAAACAATATATTTCTCGATCAAGCAAATCTCAACCAACAACCGCCAGGCGGCGTACAGTCTCGCCTGCAAAAATTTTTTTTTTTCGGCCGCGTGCAGTTTCGGCTCCAAAACGTTTTTTTTTTTATTTACTCGCGTGCCTTTTCGACTGCAAGAGCGGCGTGTAGTATCGGCTGATCGACCTCCAAAAACTGAGAGAGCTTCTCGTAATGCAGCTCGGCTTTAATAGTGCAGCTTGGCAAAGCTCTCGGATTCAGCAGTTATTCAGCTATCCGCAGCTTTTATCCGATCCTGCAGAGCTTTGCCTACCGCAAAGTCTGCAATGACTAATTACTATTCAACAATCTATCATTGCCGACTTTTAGCCGGCTGTATTATGTGCTTCGGCATCCAGCCGTTTATTTCGCCTCGCGATATAAACTAATCTACCCTTTCGGGCACCGACCGTTACACCACCCGATAATCTTCCACCAATCGGCAGAACGATTAGCGGGAATCAGGCCCTAATATCCTTGGCAGGGTAGGTGCCTATCTCTCGACCTCGTAAATCTTCTAACAAATAGAAACAGTTCCCTAGTTTCTTTTTGACCCTACACTTCACGAATTTCGGAGCCAACTTTGCGTTAACATTTTTCGCAAAATTGCTTAACGTGAAGTTTCGGCGAAACACTTCCTGATCGTTTTGGAATGAGACTGGCTTGGCCCGAAGATTATATTGTGTAGCATTTCGCTCGTATGTTTTTCTTTATGTCCTGCCGCAACAGAGCCAAGTTATCTGAGCGGTCTCCAGCAGTCATCGGTTCCTCGAGCATATCTAATTTCCCCAACAGCTCGTAGTCTTTACCATGGGTGATCATATCCAAGCCAAATAGTACCTTATAGGGTGAACAACCTAAGGACTGGTGAAGGCCCGATCGCAATGCACATGAAATGCCAGACAGGTGCATATCCCATTCTCGTTGGTCATTGCTTATATATGATCGCACTGCAGCTAGCAAGGAACGATTCACCCGCTCGGCTGCGTTACTCTGCGGTGAATACAGAGCGGTATAAACATGTTTTATGCCTAGTTCCGTTAACACGGCATTAAAAGAGCTTGCCTTGAATTGCGAACCGTTATCACTGATAATGGTTTCGGGGACCCCATAACAATGGAAAATCTGGTTCACAAGAAATTCCAGTATTTTCTCCGATGTGAATTTCTTGAGCGGGTACACCCAATGAAATTTGCTAAAGTGATCAAGGACAATCAACACGCCAATGTGTCCCTGCTTGCTGCGCGGATATGGGCCTAATAAGTCAATGAATAAACGCTGGAAGGGTCGAACTGTGGGACAATGCTCTCCCATGGGGGGACGAAGACTGTAATTTGGGGCCTTCGCTGACTTACAGACGTCGCACTTCCGAACATAATCGCGTACGTCCGCTGCGAGACCAGGCCAAAACAAATTTCGGCGTACCCTTTCCAAGGTTTTCTGCATGCCTCCATGCGAGGACATTAAGCTGTCATGTGCTTGTTGAAGGACACTAGGACGCAATTGCACAGGCACCCATAATCTCCATGACCGTTTTTCTTGTTCGGGATCACCTAAGGCGTGTTCGACGCGTTTATATACACGCTTATCGACAATGCTTATGTCTGGATAAGAAGATTGATTTTGCTCAAAATCCTTAATCAGTTGTGCATACGCTGAATCATTAAACGAATCATCCTGCAAGTCGATAATAGGTCCTATCTCTAACCCTGCAATTTCCTCGTCTGAGAGCCGAGACAAAGCATCGGGGACACAATGGTCTTTGCCTTTTCGGTGTGAAAATGAGAACTTATATTGCTGTAAGCGGAAAATCCATCTAGCTAATCGGCCTGATACATTTTGTTGCCGTATGAGCCATAAAAGGCTCGAGTGGTCTGTAACTACTTCAAACTCTTGCATTTCGAGGTAACAGCGGAACTTCTCGATTGCTAGAATGACGGCTAGACATTCTCTTTCGGTGACACTATAGTTGCGTTGAGATCGGGATAACTTTCTAGACATATACGCGATTGGCTTTTCATCCCCGTCCTCTGAAAGTTGAACCAGCACAGCTCCGATACCAAAACTGCTAGCGTCACAATGCAAGAAGAATTTCTTCTCAAAATCAGGGTTTTGCAACACGGGGGCTGACGTCAAGAGCACTTTGAGTTTTTCCATGGCTTCTTGAGCAGGCGCCGTCCATACGAATTTTTTCTTTGAGGATAACGTTTCGGTAATGGGGCACGTAAGGTCAGAAAAATTTTGGATAAATCGCCGGTACCAGCCACAAACACCTAAAAAACCTCGCACTTGTTTCAAATTTCTAGGCGGAGGCCAATTTCGAATACATGCGATTTTATCGGGGTCCGTACATATGCCTTGATTTCCAATTATATAACCTAAATAATTGATACTGGTTACACAAAAGTGACTTTTCTCTACGTTCAACGTTAAGTTTGCTCGTTTGAATTGCTCAGCGAGTCGAATAAGGACTGCTAGGTGAGATGAAAAGTCTTCCGACACTACGCACAGATCATCCAAATAACCAAAAACGCAGTGGCGAAGATCGGGCGGAATCAGGCTGTCCATGAGTCTACACATGGTGGAAGGTGCATTACACAATCCAAACGGCATAACCTTAAATTGGTACAGGGGTCTACCAGGGACAGTGAACGCGGTAAGGGGCTTGGATTCCTCGCTCAACTCAATCTGCCAATACGCGTCTTTTAGATCCAGCTTGGTTATCAAATTAGCACGGGGCAGTCTCGAAAAGATTCCATCTATGCTGGGTAAGGGATAGGCATCCTTTTTGGTAACGTCATTAAGCTTTCTTGCATCTAAGCAGAGACGGATTTTATTCGGCTTAACGACCATCCTCATCGGCGAACTCCAAGCGCTCGTTGAGGGCTCAATGACTCCTAATTCCTACATACGATCTATTTCTGTGAAGAGAAGTTTCTCCACTGCAGGACTGACCGGGTAGAATCTTTGTTTCACAGGTCGGGCGTCTGCAATTTCGATACTATGTTGTATTAGTTTTGTTCGACCAAACCCATCCTCACCATTTGGGAACAATTTCTTGACCACATCTAACTGCGATTGCTGCAACGTCGTCAAGGGAAACAGATGAGAGTCACTTGCACCGCAAGCTGGCTCTATTTCCATAGCCGAGATTATATTTGGTGCGAGTGCGAAGGTCTTCCAAAAATCTATGCCCAGGATCAGTTTCTGTTTAATAGAGGGGATGACAAACAGCTTCATAGGCCGTTGTTGGTCCTTATAAGTCATAACAACATTAAGCACACCAACTACGTCATGACCTTTGCCGTCCGCTGTCTGTACCTGTGACCTTACGGGCTTAAATTCTGGTAGTGTCATCAGATCTAGACCTTCAGGATTATTACCTACACAAGAGATATTCGCACCAGTGTCTAATAACCCATGTTCCATCCGATTTAGAAACGACACTGTGGCATAGCTACGCATATCTTTTGCACTACTGAAAATCGTAGCTACTAATAGCTTACGAGTTTCTCTAACAATCCCGTAGAATTTCCGTATCCGTTCAGAACTCGGCTTCGGCTTCGACGGGACATCCCTAAAAATACGGTCTCTAATGGCTAAATAGTTATCTAACTTGATCTTATATCTATCCTCTAAATTACTATAACTTAAACCAGGCAAAGCTTCTTCCTTTGCTCTGCTTAACAGATTAGCTGGCTGCGACACCAAGGGAGCAGCTCTCGATAAGGGATGAGTTTTTATGACAGGGACAACCGAGTGTGTTTGGTTGCCCCCTTTTGGCGGTTTTCCGACGCGCGTCGTATACACGTTTGGCACTGAGGCTTATACACATTGGGCGCTCCGCATCCATAGCAGAATACTCTCCGATCAGCCAAACAGTCTTCCCAGAAATGCCCTAACTCTTCGCAATTCCAACACTTGACCTTTGGCCCTGCTTGACGTAACGCAGCTACTTCAACTACGGGGTCAAGTTCCGAACTGGATTCGCCTTCCGACACTACTTCCTCCATTGCGTATACTTGCTGTCGATTACCCGACGACTTGGGTCTGGGTAGTTCCGGGTGCGTGGAACGCAACTCATTCATCAAGTGTTCGTTCATCTGCACCAATCTTCGCAAATGACCTACAGATTCTACGACTTCGAACAACAATTTGTGACGGTGAACCGGAAGAAGGTTGTTCTTCAGAATCTCCAACAGTTCCTCCTCACCAATCTTCACGGTGGCCCGGTCCATCAAGGACAAAATCGCATCATAGAATGTCGTAAATAATTCTCCAGGCTTTTGTTTACGGGAACGCACACGTTCTTTGATCATAAAGTCGGACCGATACTCTTTAAACTGTTGTCGAAGAGCGGCACAAAAGTCTTTCCAAACTATGGAAGACACTTGTGATAGCGCCAGTACCAGTCTCGTGCTTTACCGACAAATAAAACGTGCATATGCTTGCATAGACCTCGAAAGTCGCTATCTAAGGTTTCGTCCGTCAATGTTTTGACTCGATATATAAATTCTTCCACACTCAAGCTATCCTCCGATCCATTAAAATTTAGATTCCATTTCTGCATTGTATCCGCCACGCGACTGGGGTGCACAGAATGATAAGTGGGAGGAGAAGTAGGTCGAGGAATTTCATCGTGTGGGACCATGCTAGAAGGCGTACTAAGATGTAACGATGATACAATTCTTGTCACCGTTTGTTCAATCATGGATTGTATTACCGCATAATCAGGTGCTGGGTTTGGTGGGTTTTTAACACCGCGGTTTGGTCGACCTCGCTTCGGGCGGGTTCCGGTCGGCGCAGCAGCTGTATTTATGGGATTCGACGTAATACTACCGTCTAACTCAGTCATAGGTTGGGCCCCAGTCTCCAGATCAACGGCAGGCTCCATGGTTCTTGCCAACTTCCTAGTCACAGGACGATGAGCAACAACAGCTGGCCGGGCTCTACTGACTGAACGATCCAACGAAGGTGAACAGTTTCCTACTACCAATTTACATGCCCCAGTTGTGCAAGCGTTATTGCAACGAGGACATTGAGCGTTCGCTTCTAACCAAGTTTCCAAACAACCTTGGTGAAAAACATGGCTACAACTTGTAATCAGACATGGTTGTGTATTAGTCATTCCAAATGTGCATACTATGCATGTGTCAATCCTGGGTGCAGTGTGACTGTGACTGACTGATAGGGCTACGATTTACAGGCATCATTATTTCAAAAAAAAAAACTGTCCTACTAAATGGCCAAAATAATTAACTTGAGTGAACCACTGGTAAAACCAACAACTTTCAGCCAACGAAAAAAAAGGAGCTTAATAACTTCTGTCTAAATACGCGCTCACAGCGTCCTTTATATTCAAGAAGCTAAAAGAACTCACCGCAGAGTTAATTTCTGCAGCCCACCTATTTCACTGGCATGGAAAATATTCCATTTTAACTTCGATAAATAGAAACCAAAAAGGATGTCATAGGGACTTCCGGCAGGACATTCTGCTGAGCCGAATGCTCAGGATTCACGGAAGTATACAACATTATTTCAAATGTCTATAAAGCAAAGATACAAAATACAAGACTTGCGACACGAAAGACTAAAATGAGCAAAATGTTCATGAGCGATCCTCCGTCAAGAATCACTTCCACTAAGGGAACCTCAGTGACTTTCGGCAAGGTATCCAATTAGCACCGAATACTGCAAGAATCACGAAAGTATGAGTTCGTATAGAATAGATAATGATCCACTCAGTGAATCCGCAATATTGTCAAATTACACTGAAACTCTAAGGATGTAGTATAGTAAGACAATTTATCATACTATACCAATACTCAAAACAACTGATATGTGAGACCACTACTTTTGAGCCTTACTCCGAATTATTTGATGCATGAGTGAGCCCACCTATTGTGGTCCATTTCTTCTGTACGCTCTTCAGATTTGGCCCCACGTTGGGCGCCAAAAATTATGTAACCGCCAAAGTCTGGACGGACATCCAAGCTATGGTGGACTTGCTACACCACGACATGGGGTTAATAGTGGGGCGAGCGGTGTCCGGGATGGGTAGCGGATGGGGACTCTACTGGTGGTAGCTCGTGCCGGGAGGTGGGGGGGTTCTTGCTACGTCCGGGAACTCCTTCTTCGTCATAACTTTATTTTTAGAGTCCTTTTTAAATATCTTTTGGGAGTATCATCTCCAACATCAACCTGCGAACATGACTAAACTAGGCGGGAAGCGCTACGGTTCCGTTGGCTTCGGCTGTTGGTTTCGGGGTGCGAGTTGTTATGCACCCCGCTAACGCGCTCTATACCCTCCCAACCAATTGGACTTTCTGCGCGGCCATTTATTCTGAAAGTCCCCAAAAGCAAATCTACAGGGTTCACTCAACTCATATCCAGGCCAGTAGGACACATAACAAATTTACTAAATCATTGTTTTATATTTCAATTCGAGTTCATTTAAATTTCCTTATGAGTAATGTCATAACAAGAACATTTATCATAAAAAAAAATTTGAAACCAAAAAAAATTAATCTAACTTATAAGAATAATTGAACAGAACAAAATTTGAATTAAAAAAAATTCTTTCCTCGACAGTAGTCTTAAATTTTATTTAAGGCTATTCCTATTGCCTCTAGTATTATTTTTTTTTCGTAATGATTTTATGGTATAATTCATATATTTTCTTTTCCAAATTCTATTGCAACTTCGTTTTAAATTTTCATTGCATACTTATATATATATATTTTTTTAACATTTCATTGCACACTTATGCTAGAGGGAGGTTATTTTATTATCTTATTCTTGATCTTTCTTCTTTAATGCTCAACTTTACCAATTTAACCAAAAGGGGCAAGTGCGCATAGGTATTGCAAGATTTTTTTTTCCTGCTATTATATAATTTTTTCTGAGATTTGTGACGGTTGTTTTTTTTTTTAATTTCCCTGCATAATTCAAGCTGTCGGTTGTATGTATGAAAAAAATAACAAGGGATAATTTCACTTACTTGAATATACAGCGGTGAAAGGCCTTCCAACGTCGACATAAATTTGCATTAACATGCATGGAACCGTATCATTATTTTATTATTTTTTTTTCACAACCCAACTGATCAAAATATCGGGATATGCAATTCGGTTATATCTTTATATATACATTTTTTTTTTTAAATAAATAAAAAATAAACTTCTATGTTGTCGCACTTGTCACTTTTAGTGGGGTTGGCTTTACATGATTTGTTCTTTGATCTTATTTTTTTTTTCTTTGTGTTTCTTAAGCTTAAACTTAACCAAAAAAAATGAAAAAAATAAAACTTAAACCACGTGAAAAAAACTTGCAGCGGTTATGGCTGCAAAACGCTGCACTTGGTAGGTTAGAGCTGCTTTTGTAGCTTAGCGCCGCACATCACTTTTTCTTGTTGCTGCGGGGGTGCTCCGTTGGACTGCGCGCCAGAGTTTTTAATGTAGTGCCGTTATGTTGCACCTGTTGGCAGTATCACTTGAAAATTTTTCCGTTTTATTTTGTCGGCAAAAAAAATTTTTAGTTTTTTTCTTTGATCAGCCTCGATGGATAAAACAAAAAAAAAACCGGGCAGCGTACAGTTTCGGCTGCCAAAATTTTCTCGGCCACGTGCAGTCTCGGCTGCAAAAAAACAATTCTTGCGACGGCGTCCGGTCTGATCGACGCTAACCAAAAACTAAGAGACCTTCTCTGAGTGCAGCTCGGCTTTAATAGCGCAGCTTGGCAAAGCTCTCGGATTCAGCAGTTATTCAGCTATCCGCAGCTTTTATCCGATCCTGCAGAGCTTTGCCTACCGCAAAGTCTGCAATGATTATTTACTATCAAACAATCTATCATTGCCGACTTTTAGCCGGCTGTATTATTTATTTCGGCATCCGACCAGCCGTTTATCTCGCCTCGCTAGCCGGCGATATAAACTACCACACCCTTTCGGGCACCGACCGTTACAAGTTGTTTTGTAACTGAAGGATATTTTAATTTCTCTTTTCCTTTTAAAAACCTGCTTGGATTTTGTGAAGACTATAACAAAGTCTTAGTAAATTGTAAACATGAACTAATTCTACTCATAACTAAAAATATGGATGAAGTATATCATACTAAAATTGACAGTACTGAGTATAAATTAAATATAACTAATATTACATGGAAAGTACCACATACTACTCTCAGTGATGAGAAGAAATTACTAATGCTAAACATAACAAAAAATGAAGGTTCACTACCACTAGCATTCCGCAGTTGGGATTGTTATCTCAATCCAACACTAGCAAAGGGTATTCATCACGTATGGAATGTCAAGCTTGCAGCCAATAGAGAACGACCTCGTTTTGCTATAATAGCCTTTGTACAAGATAATAAATTGATTCAAAATCATTTACGAAACTTGAAAGTTTACTTGAACTCTGAGACGTTTCCCAATGATGATATGAATATAAATTTTAAACGTGATCGATTTGCAAGTTTGTATGATATGTATGCAAATTTTCAATCAAGTTACTATATGAAGCAGACTAAACCATTGATATCACCTAAGGAATTCAAAGAAAAAGCACCAATTGTTGTTATAGATCTAACACACCAGAATGAGAGTGTAAAAAATGATCCGATTGATATCAGAGTTTCCATTGAGTTGGATAGTGCCAGTGTTAGAAACACTAAAGTATATTGTCTACTTATGCACGATCGGTTAGTTGAGTATTAACGGAATTAGTTCAGCGCATCGTTTAAATAAATTTGATGGAGAATCAAGTATTACCAAGACGTTCATTATCTTATAAAACCACCATATGATTTTCTCAGATTAACTAAGAAGGCGCGTAAAACGGCAATATGGTTAACTAGAAATCAACACAATCTCTGTTGGAATGATGGAAATGAAAGCTTTTTAAAAGTCAGAAATTATCTTCGTGAGCTTGTTAATAATATGAGAGTAATCACGAAGGAAGATACAAAGAAAAAATTTCTTGAAAATTTTTAAGGACGTGTGTAATGAACATTGAAGAATATGGATGTCCACGATTAGATGAGCTGAAATTTAATGTTTTCTCCAATTGTGGGTCCCATCAAAATAAAGGTGTATGTGAAACGCTCGAGTTGTATTAGATTTTATTACGAACTTTAATCTAAGTGTGATGCAGATCTAATGGATAAAATTAATAAAGAAAAACTCCAAATTTATAATTGAATATGTTTATTAATTAGGAACATGATGATGTAAACAGAATTTAATTTCCGTATATTTTAAAATTTGAACTTTCTAAGATTATAAAGAGTTTAAATAAATTGTTTAGAGCACATTGGTTTGATATTTTCCTATGTATTCTGCAATTTGAGAAAAAGTTTTGAAAGTGAGTTAAGCTTTGATCTAGTTCTAAATCAATTATTTTTGTAGCTAAATATTTGGTTAAAAACTGTTTCTTAGCTCTACCTCGTACAATAACTGAAGCGAAACTATTTAATGGACTTAATATGTCACCAAGGCTTAAATAAGAAATGTCTCCATCACTCCAATCCAAGGCATCAACATACTGTTTAGTTATTTTTAGGGTTTTTCTAGTTATTTCATCCAGCTCTTTTATGTCATAGGGAGGCTTGAAGTGGTAGAAATTCGGTATGATTGATCCAGCTTGCATGAAGACCAATTCTTTTATAAAAATCTGTCTCTTATTTCCAAATATAAACTGGAAGTCGAGAAGAGAAACATAAGCGCAATTTCATTGAATTTGGAAAAGAGGAATGGCTTCAATTAATAACATTTAAGGAATATATCCAGTTAAGGCTTGAGCAGTTTGAGTTCTTGATGCCTGATACATTAATGGATAATCCCAGGATTGAAAGCATACAGTGTAATTTTAAAATTAGAGAATCAGATAAGCAATGTATATTAATTTTAAATCAATTTGGTAATAAAATTGAGTTTGATAGTGAGTCATGGAGAGCCTTCATAAGATTAGGGATATTTTTAACGTCATTCTTATGTTGGAACATGTTGCTGAAATATCAAATTTTTAATATATATAATAATTACATTATCCCTAAATGTTCAAAGATGGGAAAATATAGATTTAGATTTAGATGCATCTTATGGACATGAAGCAGAAATTGACCTAGCTCGTTTATGTTTTGAAATTTCAAGAAAGATGGGAAAAGAAATAAAAAAAAGGAAACCAGTATAGACAAGTATTACAAAAGAAAGTGACACAAGTATAGGCTCTTATAAATAAAGTAGAAAAATAATTCTTTAGTTGCATTTTTGCTTTTGAAGAATACGCACAACTTTATGGGTCTAATTTCGAAATATGGATTTAAAACAAATGTGAGGAAAATTGATGATTTCCTCCAGGAGTTTGAGGATGTGATTTTTCCTGAGCATGTCAAACTGTTGGAGGAATACAGAGAATATTTCTTAGAGTATGAAAACTATCGCCCTATTACATCACAATATGGAAAGCACTTGACGGTGTGCTCATGGTCCTCGAATGATGCAACAGAAGGAGCTGATACATGTGCTTGCCACTACTTTGTATCATATAAAAGAAAACTGGATCGTCTATGAAAACGTAAACAAAAAAAATCTTTTATTTAAACATAAAACCACAGCAGGCTATTATTTCAAATTATTGTGAAATCAGGAGGTAACGGATAACACACACAAAAAGATAGCTGCACGTGTTAAACGTACGTGCGAAGTACCTACTCAACATCAGTTACGTGAATAATGCTGTAATTAGGATGTAAGAAAACCTTTAGGTGGGAGGTGTCCTTAGAGTTCTAGCCAGTGACAACGAAGGTGCGAAAAGATAACCAAAAACACTTTTACACTGATTAATGAACCCACCCTTAAAAAAAATCAAAATCAAATCATCTACCTGCACACTTGTGCGGTAGCTGCTAACCGATCTTCCACTATATTCTACCACACAGGATACAGGTTACATATTTTTAATCAGTTTCCAAAATTCAAAAACACAATCACGTACGCACACACAAGTGCGCGAGTGATCCTCAACCTGACCCCAACCCCCAATAAAAAATAGGACTTCCTGTCATAGAATGCCCAATAAAAAAGGATCATCCATAAATCTAGACCCTTTGATCATAAATGTCACGCACGTGATCCAAAACCAAACCTTTTTCTCAAAAAGGTCACACACCTGTCACCCCCCACCCAAAAAGCAATAAATCGAGTGCTATAATTAGGCAATTAAAAATCAAAAGCTGTCATAAAAAAAGATTTACGACTTCCTGTCATAGAATCCCCAATTCCCTACTACTATCCTTCTAGTGCGGATCTCCTTCATCTCGTTCGCTAGCAGGTGAACTGACACCATTCCTGCCAGGACCAATGCTGCATCTTCCGAGACCGTGCGGAAGCCGGAAATCACATTTTTTTCTTTTGTTTTCAATATATTTGTTTATTTAAATAATAAATATTACTATTTACTTATTTTTTTGTTCTTAATTCTACTTACATATTATTTGATTATTTAGTTATTTACTTAAATATTACATATTACTATTTATTTTACTTAGTACTAGGAATTAATACTATAATGCCCCCAGGCATATGTTCTAACACCGTTTTCTCTTATTTTTCTTTTATCATCTTTACAACTTAAAGTTGTTTTTCTAACCTTATGTGTATACAAATTGTGTATCTTTGATCCAAATATCAACGTATCATCATAAAATATCATATTTTCAAAAAAACATTCCTTACAGGTATTTATGCTTAGCTTATCTACTGCCGACTTTGTTATACCTTTGGATTTTTTGATGTACCCACCCCCCTCAAGAGACAAGGAGTACATTTAAGCCCTAAGCCCTACAAACTCTAACATTCTTTTACCACAGTTTTCGTCTTTTATCATACTTTCCTAACTTACCTAATACTTTCTTATTGCACTTCTTAATCCCATAATTTTGTGCTAACCTAACTCAGAAGTATCAAATCTCATCTCAAAATCTTCAGCAATATGTTTAAAGAAATCAATATATGAATGAGTCTGTATCCATATAATTCAATGAGACTTTTTTTTTAATTTTGGCTTCATGTAATCATAATGAAAATCGTACATTTGCCATTTTGAAAGTTATAAAACCACAAAACCTAAATACATTCATGTAGACGATTCATTTGAATCGCATACATGTCTTCGGAAAATTGGGTAGAACTATGGAAACTGGCCTTTGCAATAAGGGCACGAGCACCCAACATATTGCTTTTTGTGGTTTCCCACGATGTCACCAATTTGATATGTTTACGTTTTTCAACGTTTTCCATCGTCTTTCCATAGACTGCATTATTTATTAATTTGAAAAAGTCTTTTTCAAAATTATTTTTTGCCGAAGTTCTGTGAAATGTATTTAAGTCTATATACTTTTTAAGCCAGGGAGACTGTTTAAATTCCAAAATCATTTCTTAAACATTGCTGAAGATTTCTGTAATGGATAGGATACTTTGTTTGCGACCTTAGGTCAGCAACAAGCTTTTGTACTTTAGCCTCTGGAGTAGGCTTTTGATTTGATGGACAAAATGGTGAATCATTATGATAATCATGGACGAGTGTCTGGATACAAAAGATCTACCTCGCGAATGTATCCAGACTCTGAATTTACAGTGATAGATGAAATGTCGAATGTATTTATTTCATCATCATTCATCCATCTAAAACCAGAATATGGGAAATGTTGAGAC
>JAWNMQ010000591.1:0-16504 GCA_035043855.1 Drosophila percnosoma
GATTTTCTTTCTCTTTTTCTGTTATGGTTTCCACTGTTCCGAATGCCTTATCCGATGCATAAGAAGAACCATGAAGTTGCATTAATACATCTATCTTATTTTTTATCCATCTTGGAATTCTAATTTCTTCTAAAAACTTCAATTGGCTTTTGTATGTTGTCCATACATTTACCTCGTAATTTTCACAATTTACTTTGAATTTAAACTCATCTTTGAGCGGTTCCCATTGCAATCCTAACGTTTTTACAGTCTCGTTTTCTTCGATGCTTAGTATTTTATTTTCTCCAGTATTTTCTACAATGTCTATTATTTCTGGAGTGATTGATATCGATTTTCTTAAATTCATGTCTGCATTTCCCAGCTCAGTTAACACTAACTTAATTTCATTTTTAGCGTCTTCCATAGTGTCGGCTCCTGTCATGGTTTCGTCCATATAAAAGTCATTTTTAATTGTTTCTGTTTTGTTACTGCAGTTGATTGCAATAAAATTTTGTACCCACATGGGTACTTCAATTTTAGGCAATGCTGATAGTTTTTCTGAAACCACAGCATTTCCACTTGTTCCTTGCTCACATATACTGAGCATGTTTCCTACATCGAACCTTAATTCTTCAAATTGATTCATAATATGCGAGTTGTTCTCAAATTGTTTTGTGTTTTGTAAAACTCTATCCCACAGAAAATAAATTTTATTCCTGTGCAACGCCAGGATTTTAACATTATTTGTTGAGATTCATATTTTTAGATTCATACAAATAGAAAATGCTTACAATAGAAAATAGTATGCAGCCTCTGATAAGGCCACCGCATAGCGCAGCCGTTGATAAAACGGCTGTATTCTCACTCCATCGAGTGAGCTGCTTGTAAGGCGATCGCATTCTCACTCCATCAAGTGCAGTCGCTTGTACAGCGATCGCATTCCCACTCCATCGAGTACAGCTGCTTGTACAATCGACTGCAGTTTGACTTCATCGATATCTCCTCTAAGTAGCTTGAACCGCTCACGCTAGGTTCAAGTGCCTAAGTTATGAGCTGTCAGTATTGATTATATTTACATTTTTAACAATGCATGGGGCAGCTATCAGCTTCTCTCATGTTCATACTTGCATCTTTTAGTCTAATAAGTTTGTATATAAGCCACGCATTTTATTCAATAAACTCAGTGTTCTTCATAGACTCAATCCCGTCAGACGTCTTTATTCATTTCTACCATCGCATTCTATATGCGCAACGAAGGAACTCATTCTCCGCAGTCCAACTAGTTCAAGTGCTAGTTGCGACGACTTTTAGTAGTCAGTTTATGTACTGAATACTTCCCTTAAAAAACATACAAACATTATTAGTATTATTTAATTCTTCCTTTACTTCCCTTAGATAATGATGTAATGGGTTTATAATATCCCTTAATTCTTCCTCACTGCCTTTTTCTAATGGCTTTTTTATTGATGATCCCTTTTCTACCTCTACTTCTGCTTTCTTCAATGCTTCTACTTTCCTATCTGAAGACATTTTGCTATCTTATAATTGTGTTTAGTTTTTTGTATAGAAATTTATATTGAATGATAACTTATCCGGATCTCCAGCGATGAATTTGTCCAGCGACGACAATGATCACCACCACTCCCTCGACGACGACTCCCACGACGACTGTCGAGTCTCCAAAAACTTGTCACTTTCGACGACGACTCCCACGACGACTTGTCGACTCTCCAACAATATTCTCCCTCGACGACGACTCCCACGACGACTGTCGAGTCTCCAAAAACTTGTCACTTTCGACGACAACTCACACGACGACTTGTCGACTCTCCAACAATTTTCTCCCTCGACGACTTGTCGACTCCCACGACGACTGTCGAGTCTCCAAAAACTTGTCACTTTCGACGACGACTCCCACGACGACTTGTCGACTCTCCAACAATTTTCTCCTTCGACGACTTGTCGACTCCCACGACGACTGTCGGGTCTCCAACAATTTTCTCCCTCGACTACTTGTCGACTCTCCAACAATTTTCTCCCTCGACGACTTGTCGACTCTCACGACGACTGTCGAGTCTCCAACAATTTTCTCCCTCGACTACTTGTCGAGTCTCCAACAATTTTCTCCCTCGCCGACTTGTCGACTCCTACGACGACTGTCGAGTCTCCAACAATTTTCTCCCTCGACTACTTGTCGACTCCCGCGACGAATGTCGAGTCTCCAAAAACTTTCTCCCTCGACGACTTGTCGACTCCCACGACGACTGTCGAGTCTCCAACAATTTTCTCCCTCGACTACTTGTCGAGTCTCCAAAAGTTGTATCACTTTCGATGTTTCTGGCCTCGAAAACGCCCAACACTTTTTTGTGTATATTATTGTATTAAACAATCTTTTCTTTTGTTTAAACAAATTATTTTATACAATGCCTCTTACCACTGGTGGGGGAGAGCAAAGTAATTTATTTTTGCAACCTGTAGCTGACTATCAGACTTTAAGGTGCTGGTTTAACTCTATGTCTCTTACCACTGGTGGGGGAAAACAATAGAGAGTTTCGAAGGACCAAATTTTCTCAACGAACCGAGTCGACTTGTAAAATCGAACTGAACTGCTCTGATGAGCAGGCAGGCAGCTGGATCGCGGCGATCGTCGCGCCTCGAGCTGCCGGCAACCCGTCGCCAGCAATAACGGTAGTTGCGCATCGAACTTCAGCAGCATGTACTGCGATGACCAAGGCTGGCCTGCATGGGTCAGGCATCAGCTAGTCATATGATATATACGGTGGCTCGAAGCTTATTCTGATCAGTGCCAAAGAAAAAATGGAATTGCCTGCCATAAGCTAACCATTCATTATTTTTCAGAAATTCCAAAGACCGATGGTAGGTATATATATTAACCACCAAAATTAATATATGACCCCAATACACTGGGGTTTCCCCACCTGCTAGGTAGGATTATAAAAATGTAGCATACTTTTAGGTATATTTTTCATTTAGAGCAGGTACATTGTGGACACCTGGGTGCCATAAAACCCGGATTTTTTACCTAAAGTTGAGTATTTTCGGTATAAGTAGACCAATCCTTCGTAGTCAGTATAGTTTTATCCTGCATCTCGGGTGCAATAAGCCAAAAAGGACTATGGACAAACAGACTATCATTGAACTACGAAAACTCATCCTGGAACACCACAAAAACGGATATGCACATCGCAAAATAGCTGAAATGGTCGATCTGTGAAACTCAACTGTGAATTACATCATTCGGTGCTTCGTCGACGCAAATCGGATTGAGGGCAAGAGCAGAAAGGCACCAAACAAGATTTTAACCGAAGAGGAGGAGCGAAGGATCACCAGGAAAATAAGGGGAAATCCCAAGCTATCGGCTCTAAAAGTGGCTCAACAGGTGCAGGATGAAATGGGGAAAAAGTGCTGTGTGGAAACTGTGTGCAGGTTTCTGCGCAAACTTGACTTTAATGCCCGAGTAGGACAAGGACAAGGATTTGGAGATCTGGAACACAGTCATATTTGCATGAGTCCAAATTCACCATTTTTGGCTCGGACGGACGGAATTATGTGTGGCGACAGTCCAATACTGACCTGAATCCCAAACACGTAAAGGCAACAGTCAAGCATGGTGGAGATAATTGCCTGCCGTAATTGCCTGCCATAAGCTAATTATTCAATTTTTTTCAAAAATTCCAAAGACCGATGGTAGGTATATATATTAACCACCAAAATTAATATATGACCCCAATTCACTGGGGTTTCCCCACCCGGGGACAGCTTATTTGGCCAGGTATAAATAAAATAATATATTTGCATTATAAAAACTTAAATAAGGATGTTAATACTTAGTATGATATCCATTAGCCTTAACAACTTCCCTTAACCTATTGAAAATGTAGGGGGGCGAAATTCTCCAATCTTCTCTCTTCCTTCAGTAAAAGGCGGGGTTTTTATCACTAGATAAATTTATTTTCACATTGAAAAGAATGCACAACTTCGTACTTGGCTTTGGTTACAAGATGTTTCGATTAAGGTTATTTTTCGACTACTAACATATGTAGAGATAACAGCGCTGAGTGCCCTGTGTGGAGGCTGCTAACAGCGCAGAGTGCGCTGAGAGCAGGTTGCATTGCCAAGAGAGCGGATGTGGGTCGCAGGTTATGTTAAGCCAGCTGATGAAGCCCGGCTCAACATATCTCACATAAACATTCTCCCCCCCTTGCAATGCGCAGCATTGGAAATGGAAAAAAAAAAATAGATATTGCCTTAGGATCGGCAGTTGCCAGTCAGCATCCAGCCATGCCCGACAGGATGATGTGAGGATACACATCGGCTCCAAGGATTAGCGAGATAGTCGCTGGAGCCTTTGGAGATGTGGGCGGTGAGCGGATGTCCATCGGCGTAGGCGTCACTGGGTGAGGAGGAGCGACGGGATGGCGAAGGGATGTCCTCTACTTGGCGCCGATGTGTATCCTCACATCATCCTGTCGGGCATGGCTGGATGCTGACCGGCAACTGCCGATCCTAAGGCAATATCTATTTTTTTTTCCATTTCCAATGCTGCGCATTGCAAGGGGGGGAGAATGTTTATGTGAGATATGTTGAGCTGGGCTTCATCAGCTGGCTTAACATAGCCTACGATCCACATCCTCTCACTTGGCAATGTTATCTGCTCTCAGCGCACTCTGCGCTGTTAGCAGCCTCCACACAGGGCACTCAGCGCTGTTATCTCTACATATGTTAGTAGTCGAAAAATAACCTTAATCGAAACATCTTGTAACCAAAGCCAAGCACGAAGTTGTGCATTCTTTTCAAAGTGAAAATAAATTTATCTAGTGATAAAAACCCCGCCTTTTACTGAAGGAAGAGAGAAGATTGGAGAATTTCGCCCCCCTACATTTTCATGTGGAGGAACGGATAATTGCTTCTTATTATTGGAATTGTTCTCTGAGCTCATATGTATGACTGGGAGTCACTGCTTCGCCAACCTTCGCTGATATGTTGTTTTGAGCTAAGCGGACCGTTGGAATTGGAACAATTCAATGGATAGATTTATGGATATAGATACTCAGAGAACGAAGCAGAAATTTTTCACAACAAAAAATATTTTTATTTTTATATAATTTTTGGAACGTGTGGAAACGGAACGGACGGGAATTTTGTGTAATTAAAATTTTATTTTATTTTAGCGATAATGATCGTGACTGTGAATAGTCGGACTGGTGATCTCGCATAAAAATATTTTTTATATCACTGCAGCCCTGGATGTGCTGGCATGTGATTATAAAAACAGCTGACTGTGCAATTGACGCGGAGTGACAAATCAATAAATGCACTTAAAGTCAGCGGAAAATGAAATGAAATGAAAAACACAAACAATATGTTTGACGTGAACAATTTATGGTATTCGGAGTTATGGAGGCCAGGAATTGGCAGTTCAGCGGACTGTATTTGGATGGAGATAAGTTGGATGTACTTATCTGGACGTTGATTGGAAAAATCCACCGATGCGAGCTGGGGCGAGCGGAGACAAGTGACTTCTTTGTATCCGGCTCGAAGGACCATGAAAATGTAGGGGGGCGTATTTCTCCGAATCTTCTATCTTCCTTCAATAAAAGGCGGGGTTTTTATCACTAGATAATTTATTTACACTTTGTATGGATGCACAACTTCGTGCGTGGCTTTGGTTACAAGATGTTTCAATTACAGGTTATTTGTTCAACATACTAACATTATGTAGAGATAACAGCGCTGAGTGCGCTGTGTGGAGGCTGCTAACAGCGCAGAGTGCGCTGAGAGCAGATAACATTGCCAAGTGAGAGGATGTGGATCGTAGGCTATGTTAAGCCAGCTGATGAAGCCCGGCTCAACATATCTCACATAAACACCTATTATTCATGGAAGATACCAGCTTCCTGGTAGCTTCTGGGCTGATTCTGCTCCACTCATCCAGCAGAGCATTTTTGAGGTCTTCGTTACTGGATATGCTGTGCTTCCTGATGTTATTTGCCAGCAGGGCCCACAAATTCTCAATAACATTTAAATCTGGAGACTGGGCCGGCGGAATTATCATGTGGGGGCAGTTCCTGATGAGCCATTACTGTACTATATTCGTCTTATGCTTGGGATCGTTGTCCTGGTAGAACCGGAAAGTACGTCGGATTCCTAGCTTCTCGGCACTTTGGAGTAAATTTTCCTTTAGTATGTTGAAGTACACATTCTTGTCCACTGTTGTTTCAAAAATCACAAAATTCCGGAATCCGGCTGACGAGATACATACCCTTGAAATGTCACTTCCTCCACCATGCTTGACTGTTACCTTTACGTGTTTGGGATTCAGGTCAGTATTGGACTGTCGCCACACACAATTCCGTCCGTCTGAGTGAAAAATGTTGAATTTGGACTCATATGCAAATATGACTGTGTTCCAGAACTCCAAATCCTTGTCCAAGTGGTTCTTGGCGAACGTCATCCTAGCCGCTTTATTTTTCACGCTTATAAAGCGCTTCTTCCGTGGTACTCGGGCATTAAAGTCAAGATTGCGCAGAAACATGCACACAGTTTCCACACAGCACTTTTTCCCCATTTCATCCTCCACCTGTTGAGCCACTTTTGAAGCCGATATCTTTGGATTTCCCCTTATTTTCCTGGTGATCCTTCGCTCCTCCTCTTCGGTTAAAGTCTTGTTTGGTGCCTTTCTGCTCTTGCCCTCAATCCGATTTGCGTCGACAAAGTGCCGAATGATGTTATTCACAGTTGAGTTGCTCAGACTGACCATTTCATCTATTTGGCGATGTGAATATCAGTTTTGAAAGTGTTCCAGGATGAGCTTTCGTAGTTCAATGGTAGTCTGTTTGTCCATAGTCCTTTTTGGCTTATTGCACCCGAGATGCAGGATGAAACTAAACTGACAACGTAGGATTGGTCGACTTATACCGAAAATACTCAACTTTAGGTAAAAAATCCGGGTTTTATGGCACCCAGGTGTCCACAATGTACTTGCTCCAAATGAAAAATATGCCTAAAAGTATGCTACATTTTTATAATCCTACCTAGCAGGTGGGGAAACCCCATTGTATTGGGGTCATATATTAATTTTGGTGCTTAATACATGTACCTACCATCGGTCTTTGGAATTTTTGAAAAATAATGAATGGTTAGCTTATGGCAGGCAATTACTTTTTTTCTTTGACCCTGATCAGAATAAGCTTCGAGCCACCGTAGATTGGGAGTTACTAACCAAGCGATATGAAAACAAACGCAAAATATTTTCACAGCAGTTGAGTTAAAAATTTTTATTGATTCCATTAATGAATCAATACACATTATTAAGTTAAAATCGAAGTTAACTGATGAAGTAGATTGCATATTCGCAAAAATAATATTAAGGAAATTTGGTAAGGAAGCGTTGCAAGATTTTGAAAATCATGTCTAGAAGACAAAAGATTTACAACAATTAAGCGACGCCTTAGATTACCTAGAACAGAGACTCAGCTCGTTGAGTTCTGTACAAGAAGTTGAAAGAACTCTATTAGCAACAGCAATAATAGAAGACATTGAAAAAGAAACATATGAACAAAAATTTATTGCAAACAACTGCAGTAACAAAAGAGTCGGAGAACAATTAAAAATGACTTATATGGACTAAACAATGACAGGAGCCCACACTAAGGAAGAGGCTAAAGATCAAGTTAAGCTAGTGTTAACTGAGCTAGAAAATGCAGGTATGAATTTAAGAAAATGGATATCAAACACTCCAGAAATCATACGAAGTATTCCGATATTGGTAAAAGAGAATATTGAGTGGCATTTTATTCCCCAGGCAGAACCTCACCTCGGATGTATTTGGGAGGCTGGGGTAAAATCAGTAAAATACCAACTGGAGACTCTCAATTGACTTTCGAAGAAATGTCGACATTGTTATGTCAAATAGAGGCAGTGTTGAATTCAAGACCACTGTATACATCTGCGGACGATGTAGATGACCACGAAGTATTGACTCCAGACCATTTCTTAATTGGAAGACCAATATTAGGAGCAGTGGAAGCCATAACAGAAGAGAAGATAGGAAATCTTGATCGATGGAAATTAATTAAAAAGAAAGAGTTTTGGCAAAAATGGAAAGAAAAGTATTTTTACGCTGCAACAGAAGTATAAATGGAAGCAAGATATAAAAAATAAAAGCACACGAAGGAAAGCATGAGAAAGTAAGGGTGATTAAATTAAAAGTTCAGGAAGGTTTAATAACAAGACCAATTCACAAAATATGTCCTCTAGAGGGAATCCGGGAGTTTGGAAGAGAGAATATAAGTCTACTGATTGAAATTAATCATGGCAGAATGATGATAAATGTTAGCTATAATTATAATAATATATACGATACGAAAAATCACTGTAAAAAGAAGATTATAAACCATACAGTTTGTCGGGCCTACTAATTAAATGATAACGCCGACTCTCGGCCGGCCCTTGGAAGAATGTTCAAAAAATCTAACTGCCTCTGATATTGGATTCGCAACTGCTGTTTTTGCTGGCGCCGGGTTGCCGGCGGCTGGCGTCACGACGGTCGCGGTGATCCGGTAGCTGTTAGGCGCCGATGCGGTCGCGTTACCCAGCCGCTGTTAGGCACCGGAGCGGTCATCTTACAAGCAGATGCATACAAGTATTTAGGCGCCATGCGGATAGCCGCACAATATTATATACGGTGGCTCGAAGCTTATTCTGATCAGGGTCAAAGAAAAAAAGGAATTGCCTGCCATAAGCTAACCATTCATTATTTTTCAGAAATTCCAAAGACCGATGGTAGGTATATATATTAACCACTGGGGTTTCCCCACCCGCTAGGTAGGATTATAAAAATGTAGCATACTTTTAGGTCGAGTTTTCATTTGGAGCAGGTACATTGTGGACACCTGGGTGCCATAAAACCCGGATTTTTTACCTAAAGTTGAGTATTTTCGGTATAAGTAGACCAATCCTACGTTGTCAGTTTAGTTTCATCCTGCATCTCGGGTGCAATAAGCCAAAAATTACTATGGACAAACAGACTACCATTGAACTACGAAAGCTCATCCTGGAACACTTCCAAAACGGATATTCACATCGCCAAATAAATGAAATGGTCAGTCTGAGCAACTCAACTGTGAATAACATCATTCGGCACTTTGTCGACGCAAATCGGATTGAGGGCAAGAGCAGAAAGGCACCAAACAAGACTTTAACCGAAGAGGAGGAGCGAAGGATCACCAGGAAAATAAGGGGAAATCCAAAGATATCGGCTCCAAAAGTGGCTCAACAGGTGGAGGATGAAATGGGGAAAAAGTGCTGTGTGGAAACTGTGTGCATGTTTCTGCGCAATCTTGACTTTAACGCCCGAGTACCACGGAAGAAGCGCTTTATAAGCGTGAAAAATAAAGCGGCTAGGATGACGTTCGCCAAGAACCACTTGGACAAGGATTTGGAGTTCTGGAACACAGTCATATTTGCATATGAGTCCAAATTCAACATTTTTCACTCAGACGGACGGAATTGTGTGTGGCGACAGTCCAATACTGACCTGAATCCCAAACACGTAAAGGCAACAGTCAAGCATGGTGGAGGAAGTGACATTTCAAGGGTATGTATCTCGTCAGCCGGATTCCGGAATTTTGTGATTTTTTAAACAACAATGGACAAGAATGTGTACTTCAACATACTAAAGGAAAATTTACTCCAAAGTGCCGAGAAGCTAGGAATCCGACGTACTTTCCGGTTCTACCAGGACAACGATCCCAAGCATAAGACGAATATAGTACAGTCCTGGCTCATCAGGAACTGCCCCCACATGATAATTCCGCCGGCCCAGTCTCCAGATTTAAATGTTATTGAGAATTTGTGGGCCCTGCTGGCAAATAACATCAGGAAGCACAGCATATCCAGTAACGAAGACCTCAAAAATGCTCTGCTGGATGAGTGGAGCAGAATCAGCCCAGAAGCTACCAGGAAGCTGGTATCTTCCATGAATAATAGGTTAAGGGAAGTTGTTAAGGCTAATGGATATCATACTAAGTATTAACATCCTTATTTAAGTTTTTATAATGCAAATATATTATTTTATTTATACCTGGCCAAATAAGCTGTCCCCTCAAAATAGGGTACTTTTTTACATAACTCTACCTAGCGGGTGGGGAAACCCCAGTGTATTGGGGTCATATATTAATTTTGGTGGTTAATATATATACCTACCATCGGTCTTTGGAATTCCTGAAAAATAATGAATGGTTAGCTTATGGCAGGCAATTCCTTTTTTTCTTTGACCCTGATCAGAATAAGCTTCGAGCCAGTGTATGTATTTAGGTTAAGCATTTTGTATAAATAAAGAGCCTGCTCGTCAGAGCGGGCAGTTCGATTCTAAACGTCAACTCGGTTTAATCATTCTCTAAACATTACAGTTGATCGCATTGATATTGTTTGTGCTGGAGTTGCCGATGGTGGAGTGGATTTTGTAGTTGGTGGTGGTATTTAATTCATTACCAATAACCATATACAGTGGCGGACACCTTATTTCGAACATTGTCAAAGAAAAAACGTAATTGCCTGCCATAAGCTAAGCATTCATTATTTTTCAGAAATTCCAAAGACCGATGGTAGGTATATATATTAACCACCAAAATTAATATATGATCCCAATACAGTGGGGTTTCCCCACCTGCTTGGTAGGATTTTAAATGTAGCATACTTTTAGGCAGTTTTCGTTTGGAGCAGGTACATTGTGGACACCTGGGTGCCATGAAACCCGGATTTTTTACCTAAAGTTGAGTATTTTCGGTATAAATAGACCATTTCTTCGTAGTCAGTTTAGTTTCATCCTGCATCTCGGGTGCAATAAGTCAAAAAGGACTATGGACAAACAGACTACCATTGAACTACGAAAATTCATCCTGGAACACTTCCAAATCGGATATTCACATCGCCAAATAGCTGAAATGGTCAGTCTTATCAACTCAACTGTGGATAACATCATTCTGCGCTTCGTCGACGCAAATCGGATTGAGGGCAAGGGCAGAATGGCACCAAACAAGATTTTCACAGAAGAGGAGGAGCGAAGGATCACCAGGAAAATAAGGGGAAATCCCAAGCTATCGGCTCCAAAGTGGCTCAACAGGTACAGGATGAAATGGGGAAAAAGTCCTGTGTGGAAACTGTGTGCAGGTTTCTGCGCCAACATGACTTTAATGCCCGAGTACCACGAAAAAAGCCCTTTATAATCGCGAAAAAAAGGGACTTGGATGACGTTCGCCAAAAACCACTTGGACAAGGATTTGGAGTTCTGGAACACAGTCATATTTGCAGATGAGTCCAAATTCACCATTTTTGACTCGGGCGGACTAAATTATGTGTGGCGACAGCCTAATACTGAGCTGAATCACAAACACGTGAAGGCAACAGTCAAGCACGGCGGAGGAAGTGTCATGGTCTTGGCATGTATCTCGGCAGCCGGCGTCGGGAATTTGGTGTTCATTGAGACAACAATGGACAAGAATGTATACCTCGGCATACTAGGGGAAAATTTAGTCCAAAGTGCCGAGAAGCTTGGAATCCGAGATACTTTCCGGTTCTACTAGGACAACGATCCCAAGCATAAGGCGAATATAGTACAGTCCTGGCTCATCAGGAACTGCCCCACATGATAATTCCGCCGGCCCAGTCTCCAGATTTAAATGTTATTGAGAATTTGTGGGCTCTGCTTGGAAAATAACATCCGGAAGCACAGAATATCCAGCAAAGAAGACCTCAAAAATGCTCTGCGGGATGAGTGGAGCAGAATCAGCCCAGAAGCTACCAGGAAGGTGGTATCTTCCATGAATAATAGGTTAAGGGAAGTGGTTAAGGCTAAAGGATATCATACTAAGTATTAACATCCTTATTTAAGTTTTTATAATGCAAATATATTATTTTTTATTTATACTGATCCAAATAAAATTTCCCCTCAAAAAAGTGTACTTTCTTACATAACTCTACCTAGCGGGTGGGGAAACCCCAGTGTATTGGGGTCATATATTAATTTTGGTGGTTAATACATGTACCTACGATCGGTCTTTGTAATTTCTGAAAAATAATGAATGCTTAGCTTATGGCAGGCAATTACGTTTTTTCTTTGACAATGTTCGAAATAAGGTGTCCGCCACTGTAGGTGATCAAGATAGATGGGGCGGCTCTGTTCATGAGAACAAAGTTAAATATATTTTTTTTTGCTTTCACATTTTGATAGCACAAAACGAAAGAGTTGACTATTGAAGAATTCGAATGCTACTAAATCACAGTCCATAATCATAGGTAATAATGATGCAATTAAAAATCAGAAGCAATAAACCACTTCCTGTCATAGAATCCCCATTTCCCTTTTACTGAAAACATTTAGGTGAGAGGTATACATTGACAAGGAAGACGAGAAAAGTAAAGCAAGAATTATTATTCGATTGATCATTGAACCTACCCAATGCACACTAGTGCCACATAGCACACAGCACGTAACTTATAGGTTACAGGTTATTCGCTCAAAATCATTAAGCCACTTCATGACATAGAATCCCCAATTGCCTTATTCTGATATTGAGACACCGATTCTGCCTTCTGACTGTTCCATACATATATAAATTATATTAATATATATTTCAACAGTTAACAAAGCAGGCATTTAAATTGACATGAGTAAATAACTGGAATTGAAGTATATATTATACACCGTCAAATATATTTTCCAAGCTTATACGGATAAATAAGAATATTTAAAAATATTTTACGGTATATATTTAAATAGACGAACTTACATTTCATTCATGGCAGATGATGAAGACAAGAACGGGACTCATAAGGTATTGTTCAAATGTTGTAAATTTTTCGGTATTTTTTTAATAACAAACACATTGAAGTCTGATACTAGACCCGATTTTTTTTGGAACTATATAAGCAAAACATTGCGACTAAAGTTAGAAAAATGGACCAAGCTGATGACAACTAATAAATATATGGTAAGCGCTGATTTCAATGATTCAATTGAATGCACCTATTATGTGAGACAAATTCGTCTTATCCCTTATTGATTATTGTGGGGAAAATTAGCATTTAGATCTGCAATTTTGTGGAAAATTTTCTTAAATATTTGATAAGTTTTCTAGTTTCTTGTGCATTGCTTACACATCAAACATCATATTTAATTTTTTTTAATTGTTAGTGGTATCACCGACCATTTCTGTCTATCTGAACTTCAGTATGGCGGAAAGTTTTTACTAAAAACTTCCTAAGATTAAAATATATGAAATATTCATATAACGTATTATACCATCTTAATGAGAATTTTGATTTTCCATAAGCATTCTTTTTGATTTATATTCTCAGAATTTCCAGGGTTTTTGTTCCTATTTATATTTATATGTTCTGATATCGAAGGTAAAGATTGTTTTCGCAATTGGGTCGGCAATACCGTCTGTCCGTCTGACCGTCCATATAAAAATTGCATGAAGCCAGGAAATCGATACGATCGATAAAGAATGGATAGTGAAAATGTGGGGGGCGTCTTTTTCCGAATCTTCTCTTCCTTCCTTCAATGAAAGGCAGCGGGGTGGTTTTGTAGCTATGTATATTTATTTCACTATGTATGAATGTACAACTTCTTGCGTTGACTTTGGTTACGAGATGTTACAAGTGCGAATGCTTTTTTAAAGCTAACATATTAACATTTTGTGTTAGCGATAACAGCGCTGAGTGCGCTGTGTGGAGACTGCTAACAGCGATGAGTGCGCTGAGACCAGGTTGCATTGCAAAGAGAGGCCTGGCTTACCTTATCCCACATAAACAGATAGGTTACCATGTACCTCCTTCAAGGATCGGTGCTTATGGCTACCCCCTGTATCTGTGGTATCTGCCTGCAATGTTGTCACTTGTTTTTTTTTAATATTGAACAGCATCCGGTTATTAACGGGCGGTCTCAGTTAATATGCGCCTCATCTCCTGCCTAATCAAATTCGCCACATAGCGTGCGGTGGTGAAGATTGCTAAGAATTAGACAATTGACGTTAGATTTAAGTTTCAATTCAATAAATAGGAATAAAGGTAATTACAATTAAAGCGTAGCTAAATGGATTATTACTAACAACGAAGATACTAACATTTTTTATTTGCCTACTATGGTAACATCCCGGCAAAGACTTCGAAATTTTGGAGTACGATCTTTATAATCTAATCTTTCAATATTGAGATATGGGCTTTTACGGTTTTTGGTTGAATGAGTAACCGTGTTCCAAAAATTTTATTTCAGTTTTTTGTAGGGTGGCTCTAGTTTTCAAATTGTGCGAGAAATATGGTATTCCGAATTACCCTAAAATGTGTGTTGGCATTATTTGGAAGATGCATTCCCAAAACATAAACACATTCAATGCGTTCCAGTGTCGTGCCATAAGGAAAATATTTATTTAAACAGAGCAATCGCCTATGTAGAGACATAAATTTGCATTTATCACAATTAAGATTTGAAAAATATATACGACACCAGTTTTCAAAACTATATAAGTCAGCCTAAAGCCTCTGTCCAGAAAACGAGTTGGTAGACGACAGACATAGTTTTACATCATCATTTATCATAAGTGAATTTATAAATAAAGTGAATAACAAAGGGCCAAGGTGACATCCTTGCGGTACTCCGGAAGTAACCCGAACAGACTTTGATACAGATCCTCTAAAGTAAACTCTCTGTGTACTACGCGTTAAGAAGTTTGCTCTAAGTGTGAGGTCATGTCATTTTATCGTATTACTCCCCATGTTGTTAGTTACAATCTCGATGGGGTGCCACTTGATAGACTGATTGAAGTAAAGGATTTAGGTTTACTTCTTGATCACAGATGAAAGTTCGACAACCATATTAGATTGACTGTCAACAAAGCTTTTCAAGTTCTCGGTTTTATAAAGCGTTGGTCAAAGGAATTTGACCCTTATACGACTTATACGACGATACTTTTCACATCCCTTGTTCATCCAATTCTGGAATATGGATCTTGTGTGTGGTCTCCACAATATCATATTCATCAAAGTAGATTGGAATCTGTACAGAAGAGCTTCTTACTTTTTGCTCTTCGTCGCTTTGACTGGGGTGTTCTTCATCCATACCCCAATAGGCTGCTGCTTATTAACCTTCCCTCACTAACTAACCGTCGTGTTATGCTAGGAATTATGTTTGTAGTTAAATTAATTAAAGGCGAAATCGATTCAGCAGCGTTGATGAGCCAAATAAACTTTTCTGTTCCCTTTAGACCTTCTCGTAATTTCTTCCCACTTTCCCTTAATCGCTGTAATACTAATTATTCCTTGCATGAACCGTTTCGAGTACTCTGTAATGATTATAACAAATTTTACCATATAATCAATTCGGAGTCCTCCATTTCTATTATTAAAAACTCTATTTTAAATGTCCTATCTCATGAATAACTTTTTTCCATGCACAAGTGGCGCACTAATTCTTACTAACTCTTACAAATTATGTTTGGTCTAATTGGGTTTTTTTCTGGGTTTTCCCCAATTCATGCAACAAATGTTGGACCAATTTGCTTTTAAATACCCCCAGAAATAATTTTAATCATTTTAATCTTTCTTATTTTTAAATATATTTATAATTTGTATATTATTTAAATTAAATTATATTAAATTTTTTAAGCTTTCGTGTTTTTTGTGTTGCCTGACTTTTATTGACAATAAATAAACAACCTCCAATATTTGATCGTGCGAGTGCGGGCGTGGTTTTTATTTATAATTTTTATATTATTTTAATTTAAATTATATTACATGTTTTAAGCTTTTATATTTTTTGTGTCGACTGACTTTTAGTTGACAATAAATAAATAAATAATTAAATAAATAAACGATTTTTTCGAATTGCCCAGCTGCTATAAAATCGCTCACATTTTCACTTGAAAATCAGTTCAATCCTTGCAGAGCTAAAATGAAATTCACTCTGATCCTCGCTTGTCGGGCGCTCTTTGTGGCACACGCTTATGCCCAGTGCCGCGGTGCCGTTCCACGTAAGTAATTGGAAAAGTACGAATATAATGATTCCCTGGGCCCAGTTAATGTAATTTAAAAATTCAAAGATTTTCGCAAGCGGAGTCCACTTCAATGTTTCCGCCAGATATGAGAAGATTTCAATGGTCCAGCTCACTCCCATAATGACAAATAGACGCACAAATGCAGTGTAGCTGATTGGAGAGAATAGATTTAAATTTTGAAGGTTTTTTTGGTTTCATAAATCATTACGATTGTTTATTGGATCTTTGCGATCGTTCGCATTGTGTGTCAACGCTTTGAATCTCTCTCGTCACCCGCAGAATGACACAAGCCTATAAAAGAGGGGCATAATATAGATGATGGCATAATCCAATCGGATCGAAAGTTAATAATGAAATTATCTTACCGTTAGCGTAAACATTATCAAGTTGAAAATGACCTGAATCGCCATTGGACCATAGAAATAAAGCATCGCTGACCATCTCTCAAC
>JAWNMQ010000592.1:0-29094 GCA_035043855.1 Drosophila percnosoma
TTTCTGCATGTATGGCGTCATTTGGAATTCTCATGATGCCGGGGTGGCAATTTTACCAATTTTGGAAAATATGAAATTTTTCAATTAATCCTTAAAATTTTGTTTTTTCTTTTTGCCGCCATATTTTTTGATTTCTCCATGTATGGCGTCATTTGGAATTCTCATGATGCCGGGGTGGCAATTTTTACCAATTTTGGAAAATATGAAATTTTTCAATTAATCCTTAAAATTTTGTTTTTTCTTTTTGCCGCCATATTTTTTGATTTCTGCATGTATGGCGTCATTTGGAATTCTCATGATGCCGGGGTGGCAATTTTTACCAATTTTGGAAAATATGAAATTTTTCAATTAATCCTTAAAATTTTGTTTTTTCTTTTTGCCGCCATATTTTTTGATTTCTGCATGTATGGCGTCATTTGGAATTCTCATGATGCCGGGGTGGCAATTTTTACCAATTTTGGAAAATATGAAATTTTTCAATTAATCCTTAAAATTTTGTTTTCTTTTTGCCGCCATATTTTTTGATTTCTGCATGTATGGCGTCATTTGGAATTCTCATGATGCCGGGGTGGCAATTTTTACCAATTTTGGAAAATATGAAATTTTTCAATTAATCCTTAAAATTTTGTTTTTCTTTTTGCCGCCATATTTTTTGATTTCTGCATGTATGGCGTCATTTGGAATTCTCATGATGCCGGGGTGGCAATTTTTACCAATTTTGGAAAATATGAAATTTTTCAATTAATCCTTAAAATTTTGTTTTTCTTTTTGCCGCCATATTTTTTGATTTCTGCATGTATGGCGTCATTTGGAATTCTCATGATGCCGGGGTGGCAATTTTTACCAATTTTGGAAAATATGAAATTTTTCAATTAATCCTTAAAATTTTGTTTTTTCTTTTTGCCGCCATATTTTTTGATTTCTGCATGTATGGCGTCATTTGGAATTCTCATGATGCCGGGGTGGCAATTTTTACCAATTTTGGAAAATATGAAATTTTTCAATTAATCCTTAAAATTTTGTTTTTTCTTTTTGCCGCCATATTTTTTGATTTCTGCATGTATGGCGTCATTTGGAATTCTCATGATGCCGGGGTGGCAATTTTTACCAATTTTGGAAAATATGAAATTTTTCAATTAATCCTTAAAATTTTGTTTTTCTTTTTGCCGCCATATTTTTTGATTTCTGCATGTATGGCGTCATTTGGAATTCTCATGATGCCGGGGTGGCAATTTTTACCAATTTTGGAAAATATGAAATTTTTCAATTAATCCTTAAAATTTTGTTTTTTCTTTTTGCCGCCATATTTTTTGATTTCTGCATGTATGGCGTCATTTGGAATTCTCATGATGCCGGGGTGGCAATTTTTACCAATTTTGGAAAATATGAAATTTTTCAATTAATCCTTAAAATTTTGTTTTTCTTTTTGCCGCCATATTTTTTGATTTCTGCATGTATGGCGTCATTTGGAATTCTCATGATGCCGGGGTGGCAATTTTTACCAATTTTGGAAAATATGAAATTTTTCAATTAATCCTTAAAATTTTGTTTTTTCTTTTTGCCGCCATATTTTTTGATTTCTGCATGTATGGCGTCATTTGGAATTCTCATGATGCCGGGGTGGCAATTTTTACCAATTTTGGAAAATATGAAATTTTTCAATTAATCCTTAAAATTTTGTTTTTTCTTTTTGCCGCCATATTTTTTGATTTCTGCATGTATGGCGTCATTTGGAATTCTCATGATGCCGGGGTGGCAATTTTTACCAATTTTGGAAAATATGAAATTTTTCAATTAATCCTTAAAATTTTGTTTTTTCTTTTTGCCGCCATATTTTTTGATTTCTGCATGTATGGCGTCATTTGGAATTCTCATGATGCCGGGGTGGCAATTTTTACCAATTTTGGAAAATATGAAATTTTTCAATTAATCCTTAAAATTTTGTTTTTTCTTTTTGCCGCCATATTTTTTGATTTCTGCATGTATGGCGTCATTTGGAATTCTCATGATGCCGGGGTGGCAATTTTTACCAATTTTGGAAAATATGAAATTTTTCAATTAATCCTTAAAATTTTGTTTTTTCTTTTTGCCGCCATATTTTTTGATTTCTGCATGTATGGCGTCATTTGGAATTCTCATGATGCCGGGTGGCAATTTTTACCAATTTTGGAAAATATGAAATTTTTCAATTAATCCTTAAAATTTTGTTTTTTCTTTTTGCCGCCATATTTTTTGATTTCTCCATGTATGGCGTCATTTGGAATTCTCATGATGCCGGGGTGGCAATTTTTACCAATTTTGGAAAATATGAAATTTTTCAATTAATCCTTAAAATTTTGTTTTTTCTTTTTGCCGCCATATTTTTTGATTTCTGCATGTATGGCGTCATTTGGAATTCTCATGATGCCGGGGTGGCAATTTTTACCAATTTTGGAAAATATGAAATTTTTCAATTAATCCTTAAAATTTTGTTTTTTCTTTTTGCCGCCATATTTTTTGATTTCTTCATGTATGGCGTCATTTGGAATTCTCATGATGCCGGGGTGGAAATTTTTACCAATTTTGGAAAATATGAAATTTTTCAATTAATCCTTAAAATTTTGTTTTTTCTTTTTGCCGCCATATTTTTTGATTTCTGCATGTATGGCGTCATTTGGAATTCTCATGATGCCGGGTGGCAATTTTTACCAATTTTGGAAAATATGAAATTTTTCAATTAATCCTTAAAATTTTGTTTTTTCTTTTTGCCGCCATATTTTTTGATTTCTGCATGTACGTCATTTGAAATTCTCATGATGCCGGGGTGGCAATTTTTACCAATTTTGGAAAATATGAAATTTTTCATTAATCCTTAAAATTTTGTTTTTTCTTTTTGCCGCCATATTTTTTGATTTCTGCATGTATGGCGTCATTTGGAATTCTCATGATGCCGGGGTGGCAATTTTTACCAATTTTGGAAAATATGAAATTTTTCAATTAATCCTTAAAATTTTGTTTTTTCTTTTTGCCGCCATATTTTTTGATTTCTGCATGTATGGCGTCATTTGGAATTCTCATGATGCCGGGGTGGCAATTTTTACCAATTTTGGAAAATATGAAATTTTTCAATTAATCCTTAAAATTTTGTTTTTTCTTTTTGCCGCCATATTTTTTGATTTCTCCATGTATGGCGTCATTTGGAATTCTCATGATGCCGGGGTGGCAATTTTTACCAATTTTGGAAAATATGAAATTTTTCAATTAATCCTTAAAATTTTGTTTTTTCTTTTTGCCGCCATATTTTTTGATTTCTGCATGTATGGCGTCATTTGGAATTCTCATGATGCGGGGTGGCAATTTTTACCAATTTTGGAAAATATGAAATTTTTCAATTAATCCTTAAAATTTTGTTTTTCTTTTTGCCGCCATATTTTTTGATTTCTGCATGTATGGCGTCATTTGGAATTCTCATGATGCCGGGGTGGCAATTTTTACCAATTTTGGAAAATATGAAATTTTTCAATTAATCCTTAAAATTTTGTTTTTTCTTTTTGCCGCCATATTTTTTGATTTCTGCATGTATGGCGTCATTTGGAATTCTCATGATGCCGGGGTGGCAATTTTTACCAATTTTGGAAAATATGAAATTTTTCAATTAATCCTTAAAATTTTGTTTTTTTTTTTGCCGCCATATTTTTTGATTTCTGCATGTATGGCGTCATTTGGAATTCTCATGATGCCGGGGTGGCAATTTTTACCAATTTTGGAAAATATGAAATTTTTCAATTAATCCTTAAAATTTTGTTTTTTCTTTTTGCCGCCATATTTTTTGATTTCTGCATGTATGGCGTCATTTGGAATTCTCATGATGCCGGGGTGGCAATTTTTACCAATTTTGGAAAATATGAAATTTTTCAATTAATCCTTAAAATTTTGTTTTTTCTTTTTGCCGCCATATTTTTTGATTTCTGCATGTATGGCGTCATTTGGAATTCTCATGATGCCGGGGTGGCAATTTTTACCAATTTTGGAAAATATGAAATTTTTCAATTAATCCTTAAAATTTTGTTTTTTCTTTTTGCCGCCATATTTTTTGATTTCTGCATGTATGGCGTCATTTGGAATTCTCATGATGCCGGGGTGGCAATTTTTACCAATTTTGGAAAATATGAAATTTTTCAATTAATCCTTAAAATTTTGTTTTTTCTTTTTGCCGCCATATTTTTTGATTTCTGCATGTATGGCGTCATTTGGAATTCTCATGATGCCGGGGTGGCAATTTTTACCAATTTTGGAAAATATGAAATTTTTCAATTAATCCTTAAAATTTTGTTTTTTCTTTTTGCCGCCATATTTTTTGATTTCTGCATGTATGGCGTCATTTGGAATTCTCATGATGCCGGGGTGGCAATTTTTACCAATTTTGGAAAATATGAAATTTTTCAATTAATCCTTAAAATTTTGTTTTTTCTTTTTGCCGCCATATTTTTTGATTTCTGCATGTATGGCGTCATTTGGAATTCTCATGATGCCGGGGTGGCAATTTTTACCAATTTTGGAAAATATGAAATTTTTCAATTAATCCTTAAAATTTTGTTTTTTCTTTTTGCCGCCATATTTTTTGATTTCTGCATGTATGGCGTCATTTGGAATTCTCATGATGCCGGGGTGGCAATTTTTACCAATTTTGGAAAATATGAAATTTTTCAATTAATCCTTAAAATTTTGTTTTTTCTTTTTGCCGCCATATTTTTTGATTTCTGCATGTATGGCGTCATTTGGAATTCTCATGATGCCGGGGTGGCAATTTTTACCAATTTTGGAAAATATGAAATTTTTCAATTAATCCTTAAAATTTTGTTTTTCTTTTTGCCGCCATATTTTTTGATTTCTGCATGTATGGCGTCATTTGGAATTCTCATGATGCCGGGGTGGCAATTTTTACCAATTTTGGAAAATATGAAATTTTTCAATTAATCCTTAAAATTTTGTTTTTTCTTTTTGCCGCCATATTTTTTGATTTCTGCATGTATGGCGTCATTTGGAATTCTCATGATGCCGGGGTGGCAATTTTTACCAATTTTGGAAAATATGAAATTTTTCAATTAATCCTTAAAATTTTGTTTTTTCTTTTTGCCGCCATATTTTTTGATTTCTGCATGTATGGCGTCATTTGGAATTCTCATGATGCCGGGGTGGCAATTTTTACCAATTTTGGAAAATATGAAATTTTTCAATTAATCCTTAAAATTTTGTTTTTTCTTTTTGCCGCCATATTTTTTGATTTCTGCATGTATGGCGTCATTTGGAATTCTCATGATGCCGGGTTGGCAATTTTTACCAATTTTGGAAAATATGAAATTTTTCAATTAATCCTTAAAATTTTGTTTTTTTTTTTTGCCGCCATATTTTTTGATTTCTGCATGTATGGCGTCATTTGGAATTCTCATGATACCGGGGTGGCAATTTTTACCAATTTTGGAAAATATGAAATTTTTCAATTAATCCTTAAAATTTTGTTTTTTCTTTTTGCCGCCATATTTTTTGATTTCTGCATGTATGGCGTCATTTGGAATTCTCATGATGCCGGGGTGGCAATTTTTACCAATTTTGGAAAATATGAAATTTTTCAATTAATCCTTAAAATTTTGTTTTTTCTTTTTGCCGCCATATTTTTTGATTTCTGCATGTATGGCGTCATTTGGAATTCTCATGATGCCGGGGTGGCAATTTTTACCAATTTTGGAAAATATGAAATTTTTCAATTAATCCTTAAAATTTTGTTTTTTCTTTTTGCCGAAATATTTTTTGATTTCTCCATGTATGGCGTCATTTGGAATTCTCATGATGTCGGGGTGGCAATTTTTACCAATTTTGGAAAATATGAAATTTTTCAATTAATACTTAAAATTTTGTTTTTTCTTTTTGGCGCCATATTTTTTTATTTCTGCATGTATGGCGTCATTTGGAATTCTCATGATGCCGGGGTGGCAATTTTTACCAATTTTGGAAAATATGAAATTTTTCAATTAATCCTTAAAATTTTGTTTTTTCTTTTTGCCGCCATATTTTTTGATTTCTGCATGTATGGCGTCATTTTGAATTCTCATAATGCCGGGGTGGCAATTTTTACCAATTTTGGAAAATATGAAATTTTTCAATTAATCCTTAAAATTTCGTTTATTCTTTTTGCCGCCATATTTTTTGATTTCTGCATGTATGGCGTAATTTGGAATTCTCATGATGCCGGGTTGGCAATTTTTACCAATTTTGGAAAATATGAAATTTTTCAATTAATCCTTAAAATTTTGTTTTTTTTTTTGCCGCCATATTTTTTTATTTCTGCATGTATGGCATCATTTGGAATTCTCATGATGCCGGGGTGGCAATTTTTACCAATTTTGGAAAATATGAAATTTTTCAATTAATCCTTAAAATTTTGTTTTTTCTTTTTGCCGCCATATTTTTTGATTTCTGCATGTATGGCGTCATTTGGAATTCTCATGATGCCGGGGTGGCAATTTTTACCAATTTTGGAAAATATGAAATTTTTCAATTAATCCTTAAAATTTTGTTTTTTCTTTTTGCCGCCATATTTTTTGATTTCTGCATGTATGGCGTCATTTGGAATTCTCATGATGCCGGGGTGGCAATTTTTACCAATTTTGGAAAATATGAAATTTTTCAATTAATCCTTAAAATTTTGTTTTTTCTTTTTGCCGCCATATTTTTTGATTTCTGCATGTATGGCGTCATTTGGAATTCTCATGATGCCGGGGTGGAAATTTTTACCAATTTTGGAAAATATGAAATTTTTCAATTCATCCTTATAATATTGATTTTTCTTTTTGCCGCCATATTTTTTGATTTCTGCATGTATTGCGTCATTTGGAATTCTCATGATGCCGGGGTGGCAATTTTTACCAATTTTGGAAAACATGAAATTTTTCAATTAATCCTTAAAATTTTGTTTTTTCTTTTTGCCGCCATATTTTTTGATTTCTGCATGTATGGCGTCATTTGGAATTCTCATGATGCCGGGGTGGCAATTTTTACCAATTTTGGAAAATATGAAATTTTTCAATTAATCCTTAAAATTTTGTTTTTTCTTTTTGCCGCCATATTTTTTGATTTCTGCATGTATGGCGTCATTTGGAATTCTCATGATGCCGGGGTGGCAATTTTTACCAATTTTGGAAAATATGAAATTTTTCAATTAATCCTTAAAATTTTGTTTTTTCTTTTTGCCGCCATATTTTTTTATTTCTGCATGTATGGCGTCATTTGGAATTCTCATGATGCCGGGGTGGCAATTTTTACCAATTTTGGAAAATATGAAATTTTTCAATTAATCCTTAAAATTTTGTTTTTTCTTTTTGCCGCCATATTTTTTGATTTCTGCATGTATGGCATCATTTGGAATTCTCATGATGCCGGGGTGGCAATTTTTACCAATTTTGGAAAATATGAAATTTTTCAATTAATCCTTAAAATTTTGTTTTTTCTTTTTGCCGCCATATTTTTTGATTTCTGCATGTATGGCGTCATTTGGAATTCTCATGATGCCGGGTTGGCAATTTTTACCAATTTTGGAAAATATGAAATTTTTCAATTAATCCTTAAAATTTTGTTTTTTCTTTTTGCCGCCATATTTTTTGATTTCTGCATGTATGGCGTCATTTGGAATTCTCATGATACCGGGGTGGCAATTTTTACCAATTTTGGAAAATATGAAATTTTTCAATTAATCCTTAAAATTTTGTTTTTTCTTTTTGCCGCCATATTTTTTGATTTCTGCATGTATGGCATCATTTGGAATTCTCATGATGCCGGGGTGGCAATTTTTACCAATTTTGGAAAATATGAAATTTTTCAATTAATCCTTAAAATTTGGTTTTTTCTTTTTGCCGCCATATTTTTTGATTTCTGCATGTATGGCGTCATTTGGAATTCTTATGATGCCGGGGTGGAAATTTTTACCAATTTTGGAAAATATGAAATTTTTCAATTCATCCTTATAATATTGATTTTTCTTTTTGCCGCCAAATTTTTTGATTTCTGCATGTATGGCGTCATTTGGAATTCTCATGATGCCGGGGTGGCAATTTTTACCAATTTTGGAAAATATGAAATTTTTCAATTAATCCTTAAAATTTTGTTTTTTCTTTTTGCCGCCATATTTTTTTATTTCTGCATGTATGGCGTCATTTGGAATTCTCATGATGCCGGGGTGGCAATTTTTACCAATTTTGGAAAATATGAAATTTTTCAATTAATCCTTAAAATTTTGTTTTTTCTTTTTGCCGCCATATTTTTTGATTTCTGCATGTATGGCATCATTTGGAATTCTCATGATGCCGGGGTGGCAATTTTTACCAATTTTGGAAAATATGAAATTTTTCAATTAATCCTTAAAATTTTGTTTTTTCTTTTTGCCGCCATAGTTTTTGATTTCTGCATGTATGGCGTCATTTGGAATTCTCATGATGCCGGGGTGGCAATTTTTACCAATTTTGGAAAATATGAAATTTTTCAATTAATCCTTAAAATTTTGTTTTTTCTTTTTGCCGCCATATTTTTGATTTCTGCATGTATGGCGTCATTTGGAATTCTCATGATGCCGGGTTGGCAATTTTTACCAATTTTGGAAAATATGAAATTTTTCAATTAATCCTTAAAATTTTGTTTTTTCTTTTTGCCGCCATATTTTCTGATTTCTGCATGTATGGCGTCATTTGGAATTCTCATGATGCCGGGGTGGCAATTTTTACCAATTTTGGAAAATATGAAATTTTTCAATTAATCCTTAAAATTTTGTTTTTTCTTTTTGCCGCCATATTTTTTGATTTCTGCATGTATGGCATCATTTGGAATTCTCATGATGCCGGGGTGGCAATTTTTACCAATTTTGGAAAATATGAAATTTTTCAATTAATCCTTAAAATTTTGTTTTTTCTTTTTGCCTCCATATTTTTTGATTTCTGCATGTATGGCGTCATTTGGAATTCTCATGATGCCGGGGTGGCAATTTTTACCAATTTTGGAATGTTGTAAATATCAATATCCCATTATCGAATACCTATGTTAATAACAGGGATATCGATATGCGATCGATACCCCAATTAGATATAAGCATACATTGTATAAATCTTTTTCTCTTCTTCATTAAACCGCCAAACCAACAGGTTATGGGCCCAGGCATAAAATAAAAGTTAAATGCTAATAAATAAGCAGCGTTAAAGATAGTGTGAATTAGAACTGCATAATTTGTATTGCTGTGTGCAAACCAACTCAAGTTTTCTGTGTGAGAACAAGTACAAGCGAAAAATGAGTGCGCTGTACAATATAGACAAGTTGGAGAAAGCAAATTATGATTCGTGGTGTGTCCAAATGAAAAGTGTGTTAATTCACCAGGAGCTATGGTCCGTCACTTCAGGAGCTATGAAATGCCCAAGTTCAGACAGGACGAGTGAATATAGCCAGTGGACATCAAAAAACGAAAAGGCTTTAGCGGTGATTACTCTCTCAGTAAGAAGTTCTGAGATTGGTCACATTAAGAAATGTGATACGGCGTCGAGTGCGTGGATAACCCTAAAGGCAGTGCATCAGCCCACCGGTCCAGTGAGAAAGGTCACGTTGTTCAAGAGATTACTCTTCATGCGGATGAACGAGAATGAGAACATGCAAATGCATATTGCAAATTTTGTGAACACGGTGGAGCAGTTAACAGAGATTGGCATTGAGCTGCAAGAGGAAATATATGTTATTTTACTCTTGGCAAGTTTACCCAAATCATATGAAAATCTGGTTGTAGCATTGGAATCACGTGATGAATTACCAAAGTTTAGTACTTTGAAGGTTAAATTGTTTGAAGAATGCGATAGACGCAAGAATGAAGAACATATAGAAAACGTGAACGAAAATAATGCACAGGCATTTTTAAGCAAAGAGAGCGCAAATAAAAGAGGCAAAGTGAGCAAGAACCGAAACAGAAAAATAAAGTGTTACAATTGCGGTAAAATTGGCCACATTGCTGCCGAATGTAGGTCCAAAGCGAACGAAGAGAATGTAAAAGGAAGAGACGCAGCAAAATCATTTTTCACGTTGCTATCTGCAAAAAACAGTGATCGGCTGCTAAGCAAGTCAGCGTGGTGCTTAGATAGTGGCGCCACAGCTCATATGTGTGCAAATCAAAATATGTTTAATTCGTTTGAATTGATACACTGATACAGTCACACTTGCTGGTGAGAAGTCAATAGAAGTAGTCGGACGAGGAAACGTCATGATTAAAACGAAATCTTCAACAGTGAGACTTAAAAACGTTCTTTATGTACCGCAATTACAATGCAACTTTATATCGGTGAGCAGATTAGTAGAAGGAGGCTGCACTGTAACCTTCAAAGACAGTTGTGCGCGCGTTTGTGACGAAAACGGTAAAATGCTGATTATTGCAAATCATAGAAGCAATTTATTTCTGTGTGAAATGACCAAATCAATAAATGCTGCGTTCCTAAGTGGAAATGGCAAAAGTGACAGTGAGGACATTATAAAATGGCATAAGAGATATGGGCATCTGAACATGCAAAGCCTCAAAGAGTTAAATAATATGAAATTGGTGCGTGGAGTGAACTTCCAAAGCACAAGCGAATTTGACTGTAAAATATGCCTACAGAGTAAGTGTTGCGCGAAGCCATTTAATACGTCGGACAGCAAAAGTGAGGATGTTTTAAACCTCATACGTAGCGATGTTTGCGGTCCAATAAACATATGTTCAAACGGAGGATCACTTTACTTTGTTACCATGATTGATGATAAGTCACGTTATGTTCACGTATATTTTATCAAAAATAAATCAGAAGTTCTAAATGTGTTTAAGAAATATAAGAACATGGTGGAATGCCAAACGGGAAAACGGATCAAAGTACTCCGCAGTGACAATGGCAGAGAATATATCAACAACGAGTTTGACGAATTTCTGGGACAAAATGGGATCGTCCGCCAATTGAGTGTGCCACACACACCACAGCAAAATGGTGTTGCAGAAAGCATGAATCGCACCCTCGTGGAAATGGCGCTATGTATGCTGCTAGAGGCCAAACTTAATGAAAGTTTCTGGGCAGAAGCTGTACACACGGCAGCATATCTACGCAATAGATCGCCTACAAAAGCTGTGCACCAGAGTACGCCATATGAGTTATGGACAGGGCGGAAGCCATCAGTTGGCCACCTTCGTACATTTGGGTGCTTGGCGATAGCGTTGGACAAGACACAGAATCGGAAATTTAGACCGAAGGGTATAGAATACATACTGGTTGGATATGCAGATCAAGCTAAGGCATATCGACTGTACAACAGCGCCAGTGGCAAAGTTATCGTAAGCCGTGATGTATATTTTGTTGAGTCAACAGCAGAATCTAGTGCAGTTGAAATACCCGTATTAACCGATCTTAATTCAGAAGCGCAAACCAACAGAAGCAGCAGCAGAGGCAGCAGCAGGTCCAGCAGAGACAGCAACAGAGGCAGCGATGAAGATAACGGTAACACCGATACCAACAAATTGGGTGACAAAAGTAATCCGAATGGTGATGAGGATCACGAAACCAACAAAAGAGATAACAACAAGAAAAGTAACCGGCTTGAAAGAACCAGTGGGCAAGGATGGCGAAGACCAGACGACAAGCGGCACAAGTTGAATCTTCTGAGCAGTGATGACGTCATAACACCAGCAACTGTGGAAGAAGCATCTGAAAGTCCACAGGCGATCGAATGGCATAAGGCCATGGCAGAGGAATTCGGAGCACTGAAAGTGAATGGAACTTGGGAACCAGCCGAATTACCATCCAATCATAAGGCGATTGGATGCAGATGGGTCTTTGCACTAAAACGTGACCAAAATGGAACCATAGAACGATACAAGGCTAGGCTAGTGGCAAAGGGCTGCAGCCAGCAACATGGAGCGAACTATGACGAAACGTTTTCGCCAGTAGTACGATATGCGACAATAAGGATGGTGTTGGCCATAGCAGCTGAACTGGAGCTACATGTGCACCAACTTGATGTATCCACGGCATATCTAAACGGAGAATTGCAGGAGGATGTTCACATGAAGCAACCCCTCATGTTTGAAGAACAAGGAGTGTCTGTTCTCAAACTTCGAAAGTCCTTATATGGGCTAAAACAGTCTGGACGGATGTGGAACAAGAAGCTGAACGGGATGATGGCGAAAATTGGTTTTTCGGCTTGTACTAGCGAGCCATGTGTATATACCAGGCACACACAAGACCACATAAATATAATCGCAGTCTTTGTGGATGGCATGATGATATGTTCGTCGGATATTGGTGAGTTGGCCAGTATAAAAAGGAGTATTTCTTGTATTTTCCAGGTGGTTGATAAGGGCCCTATACATCATTTCCTTGGTATGGAAATCAAGCGGAAGGGCATAACAGGGGCGATAACGATCACCCAGCAGCAGCATGTGTTGCAGTTGCTTAAGAAGTTTGGCATGGAAGCGTGTCGGCCAGCATCAGTTCCGTAGGCGTCCGGGTACACCACCAAATTTACAGGCAGACCTGACATTTTACATTCAGTATGTAAGCTGTCACAACGGAATACGGATCCCCACCAAGAGCACTGGGCAGCAGCAAAGCAAGTGCTGCGATATCTGAGGACGACGTCTTCATTGGGCATAACATATGCAAAAACTGGCAATCCCATCCAAGGCTATATATATATAACAATATAACATTATCGATTACCTATGTTAATAACAGGGATATCGATACTGCGATCGATACCCCAACTAGATGTAAGCATACATTGAATAAATCTTTCTTCTTAGTTAAACCGCCAAAGCAAGCGCATCATACTTTTCCCGCGCAAACAATCCCAACATATATAAATATAATAAAACAAACGCCCAAAAGGAAAGGGTAAGAATAAAAAAAAAGAAAGGGTACATAAGTGACATATTCAGATCACGCAGATCTCTCATGTCCACACTCATGTCCACACTCACACCAAAAGCGAATGGTGTAATACAACACGCGACTTCGTCAGCCTATTTTACAAGAAGTCCATCGTGGGACCCAAACGGACAATCGACACCACCATTAGACTCCGTCAGTGCATTCTAGAAGTGGGCTAGCTTGAAACTCAAGTGGGCCATTCGAATTAGACTCCGTCAGCGCATTTTACAAGTGAGCCATCGCGAGACCCAAGCGGGCCATCCGACACCTCCACCAATAAATAAACCACTAGCATAAGATTGGAGTTATTTTGTACGCCAAAACCGAGAAGACGTCTTTTTAAATAGAAAGAATTGTATTTTTTTCCTTAAAACCGTTGTCGGACTTTCGATTGGTGTATTCACACTTCTCAGTACATAATTGGCGCAGCCGGTAGGATTCTCAAATTCATAATTGGCACAGCCGTACAACTCTCAAATACGTAATTATATACAGTGTGTCACACTTCATTTCAAGCAATGTCATAGAACTAATCATTCATTATTCTTCAAAAATTCCAAAGACCGATGGTAGGTACATATATTAACCACCAATATGAATGGATGACCGTAATAAACTCAGGTTTCCCCACCTGCTAGGTTTGATTATGTAAAAAGGTACCCTATTTTTTGTTTACTGCTTTTTTCGAGCAGTCTTAAAAAAGTAATCTATTTTCCGTATAAAAGCTTAAATAAGGGTGTTAATACTTAGTATTATATCCTTTAGCCTTAACTACTTCCCTTAACCTATTATTCATGGAAGATACTAGCTTCCTGGTAGCTTCTGGGCTGATTCTGCTCCACTCATCCCGCAGAGCATTTTTGAGGTCTTCTTTGCTGGATATTCTGTGCTTTCGGATGTTATTTTCCAGCAGAGCCCAGAAATTCTCAATAACATTTAAATCTGGAGACTGGGCCGCCGGAATTATCATGTGGGGGCAGTTCCTGATGAGCCAGGACTGTACTATCTTGGCCTTATGCTTGGGATCGTTGTCCTGGTTGAACCGGAAAGTACATCTGATTCCTACCTTCTCGGCACTTTGGAGTAAATTTTCCTTTAGTATGTTGAAGTACGCATTCTTGTCCATTGTTGTTTCAAAAATCACAAAATTCCGGAATCCGGCTGACGAGATACATATCCATGAAATGTCACTTCCTCCACCATGCTTGACTGTATATACACGTAAATAAAATAAAACACAAAGTATAAGAAAAATAAATATAAATATTAATTGGAGCCCTAAGGCGGGTCCAAAATAGGTGAACAACCCCGAACACGGCGAATAGTTAACACGCCACAGCTATTGCGAAGAGTAGACAACAGCTATGGCAGCGGGAGAGGATGACCATGACCTGCTTTAAAGTTCACTCGGACGAAGTGCAACGGCCGTCGAAAGCGTTATGCTTACCGCTGACAAAGAACGGCAACAACGCTTGCGCTTCAAGAGAAGAAATGCAACGACCGCCGAAAGCATATCATTATATAAGTAAAATATCAGCAAATCATATTGAAAACACTGCACACAATAGCATTGGGTCAGCGGTCGCCTCATATTAAGGTCGGTGCAATCGTTGGCACTTGGAAGTAGGTCAGCGGTCGCCTCATATTGCGATGAAATTGGGACATTACAATCGCTGCACTCGATACACTCACCGTAAAAAACTGCCGAATAATATATTTTTATTTTATATATGTATTTAGAGTTAAGAATTATATATAAATAAAGCCATGCTCGTCAGAGCAAATAGTTCAAATCTAATCGTCACCTTAACTCGAAGGATCTCACTCTCCGTAGTCCAACTAGTTACAAGTGCTAGTTGCGACGCTTTTAGTAGTCAGTTTATGTGCTGAATACTTTCCTTTAAACACACACAAACATTTTGGTGACCCCGACGGTTGGAACCTGAAGTTGTCAACGAGGCGACAAAAGGATAACCAACCTCCAAAAATCCATGTTTGAAGTTGTCAAAAAGGCGACAATCAAAGGATACCTGCAGTCTCCTTCCACAGTTCACAATATCTGTGTTAGTGAGACCATCTGAAGTTGTCAACCTGGCGACATACCAGGATAAAGTGTGCCCGCGATCACGGCACTAATAAAAAAAAGTGTGCTCTCGTTAATTAAACGACCATAGCACTAACAACAAAGTCCATCAAGCGACAAAAAAAAAACTGATTAAGAAATAAATATACCAATACATATCTGTTGTGAGGAGCCATATTTTTTTTTTTTTTTTTATTTTTTTTTTACCACTCAGAATTCGTTCTATTCGTGTTACCGAGCGATTATCGAAGCGCCACGCCCACAAGACAGATGACCGAAGTCACACCGTAAAGGGCATCACGCATAACCTCACGCTGCCGAATAAAACGATTCACCTCATCAACGTGGGTGTGAAGTTTTTTCATTAGCCATATAGCGACCGCATATAAATATATATGTTTATATATTTATTTGTGCTATATGCGCCCCTCACAGCAGCTGCACATCAGACCGAAGCCCGGCTCTGTTTGCAGTTGCGGCGAATTCGCTCTCTTTCGTCCTCTCTCTTTCGTGCGCAGGTTGTCAGCCATTTGAGCGTGTCTGCCACACATGTCCACCGAGACATGTGCCGTTATAGTGTGAGGAGTATGGATGGTACAATATATCCATCCATACTCACACTATCGGCAGACATAGGTTGGCAACAGCGAAATGGCAGTGGAAAATTACCAGAAATCACGCCACCGAGGCGATCACGTGATTTCTGGTACAGTCCCGACAAAAGGCCACGACCCGGCCTATAAAAGGAGCGCCGAAACGCACTGAAGACAGTTCAGAAAGAACCGACACGTAAGGCGGAACCTCTGTCAGTTCGAGTGAAATCCGAGACGCGAAGCGGAACCTCTGTCGAACGACAGAGCCAGTTTAAAACGCTATACCAATTTAAAATCAAAATAAAACCAACCAAAATCTACGCGAGAGCGCTAAAGAGAATCAACATTTTGGCTTTCTAATACAGGACACTGAGGTCCTTGAAGGTTGAAGTAGTGAATCCTTGCTACGTTCAAGTTGTGCTACGAGGCGAGGCCTACACAGTGACAAGCCAAGCGTGCGATAATCTGCCTGGAATTCGTCAGTATACGCGCGAAATCCGTTTGGTCAAACGGAGCCGTATGAGAAGCTGTCGAACCAGCGCGAAGCCGCGGACTGGTGCAACTGGTGTACGGGGTGCCTTGAACGAACTTGTCCGAACAGGACCACGCACTGAAACAAACCAAGGCCTCAACAAGTGGCCGAAGGAGCCAACACAGACATTGTGCAAATATTTAGTGTAACCAATTGACGCTAAAATAAAACCATACAAATTAATTTAATATATAAAACAATTGTGTTATTAATTATCACTTCGCGACCAAATTTCATAAATTTGTTGCACGAACCCACAGCTCGACTGAGCGTTAGCCCGGCAGAGAAATAAGGTTCGTTACAACTGGCGCCCAACACTGGTGGTTGTGATAATTGATACATAGTTAAATATATTAAACGAGAAAGATGGTCCGCGCGTGGGTGTACAACCTCAAAAAGGAGGAAGTTGTAAAGTATGGAGACGAGTTCCAAGTGGAGCTGAGTGGCACACTGGACGTTATGCGTCGACAGTTTGGAGAGTGGGTTGATACTCACGAATCAAAACTGCCATACACCACACGGATTGCGGAATTGGCGGCAATTCATAGCAGAGCGTCACCGGCGAGGGAAAGCGGGCAGGCGGCGTATACAAAAAATACGACAAACGCTGATGTCGTCCATTTAAGCGTACCGACAACCAGCACAGCGGCACGCTCACGAGACGCCAACCACCCAGCAGTGGAAACACCTGTACCACAGCCATCGAAGAGAGTATCAATACGCGAACACACGGCGACGACTATGGCCCAAGAATACGCAAGGGTAGCGAAACAAGTCCGTGAATGGAATTTTCGCTTCGACGGCACAACGGAGCCGCTAGAATTCTTGGAGCAGGTCGAGTGGTCAGCGGATACCTATGGGCTCGACCTGGATCTGATCCTCAGAGCCAAGCCCGAACTCCTTCAGGGAATGGCTCTGAAGTGGTACGTCGCAATTAACCGGCATTGGACGAGTTGGGCAACATTCATCCAAAGTTTTCAAGAGTACGTTCTGCCGAGAGACTACTTCGAAAACTTAAAGGACGAAGTCAACCACAGACGTCAGGCTATGAACTAGCTATTTAAAGTGTACATAGTGGAAATGCAGACGCTCATGCGGCCACTGCAATATTTCGGCAGAATAACAACTGCTCAGAATATACAATAACAGCCTACCAGACCTGCGAGCATACGCACGGCCAGATCAATTCAGCGATTTAGAGGAATTGATGTATTTGGCCGTCGTGTTTGAGGAGCTCGAGGCTGACAGAGAAAGATTGAGACAGCAAAGCCACACGGAGCAGAGGTACAACGCCCCGCAGCAAAGGCAACCTCAACAGAGACGCGGGGAGCCACCACGACGACATATGGAGTCACCACAGTTGCGTCACTACCGCCAAATAGAGCCAGCGCCAAGGCAAGACGGCCCACGGCTTATGCGGATAGCGGACAGTGGCCAGACACAGAGAGCTGAAGCCGACGCGAGACCCAGACCAGCCCCGAGGACGAGACGCGACAATATACAAACACATATAAATAATACAGCGATGGCCTGCAGATGTTGCGGCCAGGAGGGACACCGTGCGATAGAGTGCACAAATCCTACGCTGGATTATTGTTGGATATGTGGACGTATCGGAGTTCGTACGTCGGTATGTTGTCCGTCGGGAGAAGGACACCGGCGTCCACCACCGAGAAGCGAGCGGCAGCCGAAGAAAGGCAGCCAGTACAAGGCTACGATCGATACAGGGGCCACGAGTAGTTTCATTAGTGAGAAACTAGCTCGCGGACTGTTCAACGTAGGCCGACGATGCGCAACCGAACGGCGAGTCCGCATGGCAGATGGCCGGAACAGCGGAGTCCGGGAACAAGTCAGAGCAAACATCAGACTCGGAAGCAGTAGCATGGACATAAGTCTACTGGTACTCCCAGGGGTAATAGATGACCTAGTTCTCGGATGGGACCTTTTGTCTGGCATGGGCACAGTATCTGGAGTGCGCCGGACTAAAAATACGCCTACCGAAACACCAAGCACAAGAGCAGAAGGAAGAAAGACTGTCTGTAGCAAAGACCAGTCATACAAAAATTAGACCCGGACGCAGAAGTCGATGCGTTTTTGCAACGAGAATTAGCCGCATTTGAGAACATAAAGGGAACGTCGCCCAGAAGTGAGCATCGCATTGTCATGAGTGACTATCGGCCAATAAAACAGCGATATTTCCCTAAAAATCATAAGATGCAGGCCGAGATCAACAAACAAGTTGATGAACTGCTGGCAAGGGATGCATAGAGCCATCAAAAAGCCCGCACAGCGCACCAATAGTGATGGTCATGAAAAAGACTGTTAAATGGCGCCTCTGCGTGGACTTCAGGCAATTGAACGCCAAGTCCATAAAAGATGCATACCCACTACCAAGAGTCCACCATATCCTGGACCAGTTAAGAGAAGCCCGATTTATCACAAAATGGGAATGGACCGCGGAGCGACAGGAAGCGTTCGAGAAGGTGAAGTCAAATCTGACACAATCACCTGTGTTGGCATGCCCAGATTTCTCACGACCATTTTGCCTGCAAACAGATGCTAGCAATTATGGCTTAGGAGCGATATTGACACATAACTCAGAAGAATGTGAGCGAGTCATTTCATATGCAAGCAGATCTTTAAATGGTGCGGAGCGTAACTACTCTGCGACCGAAAAAGAGTGCCTTGCAATAATCTGGGGCATAAGGAAGCTGCGACCTTACCTGGAAGGATACCACTTCACCGTCATCACAGACCATAAGGCACTGAAGTGGCTCAACTCCATCGAAAGCCCCACAGGCAGGATTGCGAGATGGGCACTGGAGCTGCAACAGTTTGGTTTCGATATCAAATACAGGAAAGGAAACCTGAATATCGTTGCAGATGCCCTATCCCGACAGCCACTAAAGGATACGTGCCGCAGAGTCTCAACGGTGTAAGACGCAATGGACCAAGCAAATAAAAACTGCAACTGGATCCAAGTCCAATAGCCCGAGTAGCAGCACGCTACTATTGGCCAGGCTTATATAGGAACGTACGAGCATATGTTCAATAATGCGAAATATGTCAACAATATAAGCCAAGTCAGATACCCGAAGAGCCCGAAGAGCACAGTATGTGCGGACTTCGTGGGACCATTACCAAGGTCCACCCATGGAAACACGATGTTGTTAGTCTTCATAGACCGCTTCTCCAAGTGGACCGAAATGGTGCCACTTAGAAGTGCCACAACAGCAGCGAAGCAAAAGGCCTTCAGAGAGAGGATTCTGGTACGATTCGGAGTGCCAAAGGTGTTGATCACGGACAACGGCACACAATTCTCAAGCAAGGTGTTACAACATTTCCTCGAAGAAATGGGAATTAAACACCAGTTCACTGCCCCCTACACGCCACAGGAAAATCCCACGGAACGCGCAAATCGGACGGTGAAAACGATGATCGCTCAGTTCACTAAGAACAACCAAAGACGTTGGGATGGGGCCTCACAGGATCAGGCAAGGCACTACAACCTGCGCCGCAGGCAATGGAGCCCAAAGTCGGAGATAAGGTGTGGCTGAAGTTACACCACTTATCGAATGCAGCAGAGGGGTTCGCGGCCAAGTTAGCACCGAAATCATGGACTTCAGATCACCGGTGATCTGCAAGCTAAGGAGCTCGGAAGATAAACGAATAAGGAAAGCGCATGTGGGCGACCTGAAGCCACACAGCAAGGAGAGCGCTGAGAAGTGGGAGGCTTCCACTTACCGAAGAAAGGGGGGAGTGTGAGGAGCCATATAGCTTTGACATAAGCTATATGCGCCCCTCGCAACAATTGCCACATATGCTATGGGCAGCCCTCTCAACGATTGCAGCAGACGACATTTGATCTTGCGCCACGTCAGCAGATTTCGTCAACGACCAGAACACCTGCACCCAGCGAGCAGCATATTGCATAAGGAAAACCTCAGCGGACGCTACCGGATGGATGGAAAGCAAGCACCACCACTTGGCGTTAGCGAGAGCGCAGTGCGCCATCAGCGCATTCCATATCGGACAGCGTGAGAACCAAGTGGGCCGCGGCCATGAAACCGGTGGTCGCTGCTCTAATTCTAACCAGGTGCAGCGATCACAGCAGACTGTGGGAGAACGGAACGACATATCGGGCAGTTGGTGAAGCAACCGCTGCTCGAATTTCATCGATTGCAGAGACACCAGTGGACAGCCACCAACGAGTGTAGCGTCGGCAGAAAAGCGTAGGAAACGCCCCAATAAGACGGACCACCGACGATCTGACCTATAAAAGGGGGCGTCGCAGACCACCAAGGGTCAGTCAGTGAAAATCCATATACGACGTACACGTCTACAAGTGCGAAACAGAGCACCAGTGAAAACCCGTGAAAACAGTGCAAGTCCGGTGAATCGTAACAGGACGATCCACCAGCGAGGAGCTTACAAGGACAAGTATCCGAAAAGCTATAATTATACCTAGCCATAAGTGAAGGACTAAATAAAAATCCTTTAATTAATATACGTCAAACCAACGTGTTATTAATTGTCGCAAACGCAACTAAACTAAATTTGTTGCACGATCCCACAGCTCGACTGAGTTTTAGCCTATCTAAAACTAACCGAACTGAAAGGTTCGTCGTAACAGCATCTTTGTTTATGTTTATTTTCTTTTTCTTTTTGAATTTAGTTTTGTAATGTACGATTTTTCTTCCTCTATTCGTTTCTTCGAAGTGTTTGCTATCTAGTTGTATTATTATGCCTGTTTTTGCTATAGATTTTTCGTCCATCTGACTTTGATGAAATCCTTTAGCTAAATCGATTGTTGTGAAATATTGACGTTTTCCTAAATTGTCTAATATTTCATCCATTACATGTATGGGAAATTTTTCGTTAACTGTTTTTTCGTTAAGGCTGCGATATTATATATTTATTAATTATGTTTTTTCTACACTGATGCATCTTCTTTTTTTGGTACTACCCAAATAGGAGAACAATAAGGTGAATTAAATGGTCGTATAATGCCTTGATGCATCATCTTTCATTTGCTTGTTAACTTCCTCATCATAGCTTTGTGGATATTTATAAGGTTTCCTATAACAAGGGTCTTAATTTTTTGTATTGATAACGTGTTTTACAATATTTGTGAAAGTCAAAATGTCACTCCTTTATCCTGAATATCGCTAAATTCAAACAAAACTTTTCTTAACTTGGATTTTTCTTCCTTATTTAGGTGTTGATTGCCTTCCACTAATTCGTTTTCTAATGCGTATACTGAATGTATGCACGTCCGCATATTTCGTCAACAACGAAATCAACGGCAACCAGCGATCGGAACCAAGGGCACGCGCGCCTTTTTTCAGCATATTATGCAAGAAACCCGCTGTGTGAGAATAATCTCGATATCACAACCAGCACGTGCGTACGTCAGCGGACACCACCACTTGGTTGCCCTCAGCGAGCTGCCCTAGGGAAGCTTGCGAGCGCTGCACTTCATGCACGCGCCACACAAAAACTGTCAAATAATGTATTTTAGAGTTAAGAATTAGGTATAAATAAAGCCATGCTCATCAGAGCAAATCAGTTCGATTCTAATCGTCAACTCCGTTGTTTTGATTTCTACCATCGCATTTCTACTGTGCGCATCGAAGGATTTCACTCTCCGTAGTCCACCTAGTTACAAGTGCTAGTTGCGACGATCTTAGCAGTCAGTTTATGTGCTGAATACTTCCCTTTACACACAAACATTTTGGTGACCCAGACGTGATGATTAGATCATTTTGATGGTAATCATTCTGATGACCCCCGACGGTTGAGATCCTGAAGTTGTCAACAAGGCGACAAAGGTAACCAACCTCAACCTCCAAAAATCCATATTTGAAGGTCGCCAACAACGTGCGACAATCAAAGGATACTTTGCTGATCCCCACGCGGATGGTCATACAGTGTGGTGATCCCGACAATGGAATCTGAAGTTGTCAACTAGACAATCAAAGGATACCTTGTAACGAACCTTTTCAGTTCGTCCAGTTTTAGCTGGGCTAAAACTCAGCCGAGCTATGGGTTCGAGCAACAAATTTATATTCGATTGCGCTGCGATAATTAATACCACGTATCCTTTATATATTAACTAAAGGTTTTATTTATTTTAATTATTATTAGGTTATTATGGTAACTGCCCTATGGATATCGTTTTGATATCCATGCGTCCCATGTACCAGTTAGGTGGCGATCAGACCTTCTCTGTCTGGCTTCGCTCCTAGCTTTCGCACTGACTGCGGTGAGTCTCAGACTGCCTGCCTCTGACTGACTCCTTCGAAGCTCCTTGCTGGTGGATCGTCCTGTTACGAACCACTGGTCGACGTGTTGCCTCTGCTCGTCGACTTGCACTGCTCCCTCGAAGCTCCTTGCTGGTGGATCGTCCTGTTACGATCCACTGGTCGACGTGTTACCTCTGCTTGTCGCCTTTGCACTGCTCGACTTCTGTATCTGCGACGCCCTCTTTTATAGGTCGGGTCGCATTGGTGGCGTGATCTTTGGTATTTTTCCAATACCGTTTTGCGATCGCTGCAATAAAGCAGCGGTCACCTATTTTAAGGTCGCTGTCTTCTGAGGTCGCTGCACTCGCTGAATATGCGCACCTTGCGCTGTCCGATGCGGGATGTGCTGACGGCGCCCATTTTCCGTAGCGCCGCTGAAGTAGGCACGTGCGCTGTGGTTGTTGCTTGAAATGCAAGCTTGTTCTCCCACGGCGAATATGCTGACCAACAGCGAGTGTGCCATTTGGTTGTGGTAATGCGATCTTGCATTCCCATAGTGGATATGTGTGCCAGTGGTGATGTATGTTGTAGTGCTCAACTGTTTTCCGTATATGCTGACCGAGGCGTGTGTGTCGCCGTTGATTTCGTTGTCGTCGAAATCTGCTGATGCGGTGCCGGATCCAATGTCGTTTGTTGCGATCGTTGCGAGGGCTGCCCATAGCGTATGTGGCAGTTGTTGTGAGGGGCGCATATAGCATATGTCAAAGCTATATGGCTCCTCACACTCCCCCCTTCCTTCGGTAAGTGGAAGACTTCCACTTCGGTGATTGTATTGACAATGTTGTTGCCTTTTCCGTAAAAGTGTTGAGCAAACGTTTTTCGGTGGTCCCGGCACTTGCGCTCTCAATAGTGCAAGTGTTGGTGGTGTCCGTTTTCGCTTGTACTACGAGTTGTAACGTTCTTGACGGCCGCTGCCTTGCGTTCTGATTAGTGCCGCCGTTGCACTTTTCTTCTTTTTGTTTTTATTATGTGTTTATTATGTCGAGTGCCGTTCCAGTGAACGTTATCGTAGGTCATGGCTACATTTCTGCATTCTTACTGCAATTTGAGTGGTGTGTGAACATTCGCCGCGTCCAGGGCTGTTCACCTGTTTTGGACTTGCCTTAGTGCTCCAATTCGTGTTTACATTTATATTGTTATTCTTATCATTTTTTTTTTGTTGATTTGTATATATTATTTATTTATTTATTATTGTCGTTTTATTTGTTGGAGTCTCCCTTTAATTTTGGGGGCTTGGGGACTCACCAGTCTCCTTGATGTGTGGCTTCAAGTCGCTCACATGTGCCGTCCTTATCCGCTTGTCTGCCCAGCTCCTTAGCTTGCAGATCACCGGTGACGTGAAATCCATGATTTGGTACGGGCCTCCGTATCTCGGTGCTAGCTTGGCTTCGAACCCTTCAGCTCCATTTGATAGGTGGTGTAACTTCACCCACACCCTATCTCCGATTTTGGGGCTCCATCGCCTGCGACGCAGGTTGTAGTGCCTTCCTTGGTCCTGTAAGGCTTTGACCGCGGCCAATTGACTTGCCTTATATTGCTTACATTCTTCGCATTGTTGGACATACGCTCTTACGTCTCTATATAAGCCTGGCCAGTAGTAGCGCGCTGCTACTCGGGCTATTGTTTTTCTGCTCCCCGTATGTCCTGCGGTGTTGTGGCTCTCACCTAGAACTTGTGTCCTTTTCCCGGTTGGTACACACAATTTCCAGGCTGCTACATCCTCTGTTCCAGTTCTATGAGGTATGTGTCTGTACAGTTTTCCAGACTTGTCCATGTAATCTGGAAACTTCCTCGGATTTCTCGTTATGGCCGTTCGCATCTTTTGGATCCAGTGGCAGTTTTTATTTGCTTGGTCCATCGTGTCTCTCACAATTGAGATTCTCCGGCATGTCTCCTTCCGGGGTTGTCGAGATTTGGCATCTGCAACACTTACTGTTGGTTTGACTGTCTTTGCTATGTACAGTCTCTCTTCCTGACGCTCTCGAATTCTTTTTCCCGGTATATTTATCCTCAGGCCTGCGCACTCCAAAACCGTTCCCATCCCAGACAGAAAATCCCATCCGAGAACTAAGCCATCGATGACTCCTGGGAGTATCAGTAGAGTAATATCCATACTACTACTTCCGAACCTGATATTCACCTCGACTTGTTCTCGGACTCTGCAGTTTCGGCCATCTGCCATGCGGACTCGCCGTTTGGTTGCGCATCGTCGGCCTACGTCGAACAGTCCACGAGCTAGCTTCTCGCTAATGAAACTACTCGTGGCCCCTGTATCGATCGTAGCCTTGTGCTGGCAGTTGCCGATCTCTACGACCGCTGTCAGCTGTGCTCCCTCGTCCTGCAGGCTGCCTATTAGCGTCTTGGGGTTGCCCTTGTTCGGCTCCCGCTCGCCCCTCGGTGGCGGACGCTGGTGACCTTTTCCCGACGGACAACATACTGACGTGCGAACTCCGATTCGTCCACATATCCAACAATAGTCCAGCATAGGATTTGTGCACTCTTTCGCACGGTGTCCGTTCTGGCCGCAATATCTGCAAGCCATCGCTGGATTATTTATATGCGTTTGTCTATTGTCGCGTCTCGTCTTCGGGGCTGGTCTGGGTCTCGTGTCGGTTTCGACTCTCTCGTGGTACGCTTTGCCGTGTGTCCGTCCACTATCCTCTATCCGCATAAGTCGTGGACAGTTTTGCCTTGGCGCGGTCTCTATATGATGATAGCGACGTCTTTGTGGTGGATCCATGTGGCTCTCTTGGGGCTCTACTTGCCTTCGCTGTGGAGTGTTGTAACTCGGGTGCTCCACGCGTCTCTGCTGTCTCAACTTCTCCCTGTCTACCTCGAGTTCCTCAAACGCGGCTGCCAAATGCATCAATTCTGCCAAGTTGTTGAATTGACCTGGCCTGGCGTACGCTCGTAGGTCTGGAAGGCTGTTGCTGTAGATTTTGTGCAGTTGCTCCACCGCCGAATACTGCAGTGGCCGCATTAGCGTCTGCATCTCCACCATATACAGCTTAAATGGCTCGATTATACCCTGACGTCTTCGGGTGACTTCGTCTTTTAAGTTTTCGAAGTAATCTCTTGGCAAGAAGTATTCTTGAAAACTCTGGACAAATGTTGTCCATCTCGTCCAGTGCTGGTTGTTGGCTACATACCATTTCAGTGCCATTCCCTGGAGTAGTTCAGGCATGGTCCTGGGAATTAAATTCAAGTCGAGTCCATATGTATCGGCTGACCACTCGACTTGCTCCAAGAATTCCAACGGTTTCGTGGTGCCGTCGAAGCGAAAATTCCACTCCCGGACTTGTTTTGCTACCCTCGGGTATTCCTGGGACATATCCGTCGCCGTGTTGTCGCTTGTGGGCACTCTTCTTGATGGCTGTGGTGTGGGTGTTTTCCACACTGTGTAGTTGTCGTCTCGAGCGCGTGCTGCTGCGCTAGTTGTTGGTATGCTCAACTGGGCGAAATCTACGTTCGTCGCTTCTCTTGCATCCGCAACTTTTCTTGTTTCTTTGGCCTGTGAAATTCTGCCATGAATAGCTGCCAAATCCTGAATCCTCGTGCTGTATGGTAGTCTGGATTCGTGAGTGTCCACCCACTCTCCGAATTGTCGACGTATCTCATCCAGTGTTCCTCTGAGATCTACTTGGAATTCTTCTCCATATCTCAAGACTTCCTCCTTCTTGAGGGTGTATACCCAGGCACGAACCATTTTTGTTTTGTTAATATATATTATGTGTATTAATTATCGCAACCACCAACGTTGGGCGCCAGTTGTAACGAACCTTTTCAGTTCGTCCAGTTTTAGCTGGGCTAAAACTCAGCCGAGCTATGGGTTCGAGCAACAAATTTATATTCGATTGCGCTGCGATAATTAATACCACGTATCCTTTATATATTAACTAAAGGTTTTATTTATTTTAATTATTATTAGGTTATTATGGTAACTGCCCTATGGATATCGTTTTGATATCCATGCGTCCCATGTACCAGTTAGGTGGCGATCAGACCTTCTCTGTCTGGCTTCGCTCCTAGCTTTCGCACTGACTGCGGTGAGTCTCAGACTGCCTGCCTCTGACTGACTCCTTCGAAGCTCCTTGCTGGTGGATCGTCCTGTTACGAACCACTGGTCGACGTGTTGCCTCTGCTCGTCGACTTGCACTGCTCCCTCGAAGCTCCTTGCTGGTGGATCGTCCTGTTACGATCCACTGGTCGACGTGTTACCTCTGCTTGTCGCCTTTGCACTGCTCGACTTCTGTATCTGCGACGCCCTCTTTTATAGGTCGGGTCGCATTGGTGGCGTGATCTTTGGTATTTTTCCAATACCGTTTTGCGATCGCTGCAATAAAGCAGCGGTCACCTATTTTAAGGTCGCTGTCTTCTGAGGTCGCTGCACTCGCTGATACTGCGATGGATTTGGAGCAGCGTTCACCGGCGTCAGGGTTTTCTATCGCGGAAGTAGGCACGTGCGCTGTGGTTGTTGCTTGAAATGCGAGCTTGTTCTCCCACGGCGAATATGCTGACCAACAGCGAGTGTGCCATTTGGTTGTGGTAATGCGATCTTGCATTCCCATAGTGGATATGTGTGCCAGTGGTAATGTGTGCAGTGGTAATGTAGTGCTCAACTGTTTTCCGTATATGCTGACCGAGGCGTGTGTGTCGCCGTTGATTTCGTTGTCGTCGAAATCTGCTGATGCGGTGCTGGATCCAATGTCGTTTGTTGCGATCGTTGCGAGGGCTGCCCATAGCGTATGTGGCAGTTGTTGTGAGGGGCGCATATAGCATATGTCAGGCTATATGGTTCCTCACAACCTACAATTTCCAAACCCAGCTCACTATTCTGTGTTAGTGAGACCATCAGAAGTTGTCAACTTGAGAGATGCAAGGGACTCCACAGTGACTATGTAGAGCTCCTTTAGCGATTTTACATTGTCGTTAATGACTTGTTGCATAAAAAATCGGTTCAACCAAGATGTTCCCTGCGTGAAGGTAGTTATCCTCTTTCAAGTCGATTTGGCGTATTAGTCTTTCTGCCTCACCGATCACGCTGGTTTTTAGATACCACATTTTTCGAATTGTAGGCATGTTGGTGTTGTGTACCATGGACATAAGCACATCAAAGAATTGTGTCCATTTTAGTATATCCACATCAAATTTGGGGATGGTTATGCGAGGCAAGTTTATGTCATTGGTGCACTGACTATTGTTTCTTGAAGCTAGTGCCCTTTGTACATCTTCTTCCTCCTGTAGATACTCCTTTGTATCTTATCCATTTTCTTCTGGGCTTTCCACTTCTTCATATAGTCGAAAATGGACTTCTTGAATTTGTGCCCATAGATTCCTTATGAGCTCTAATGCTGAGTGCTCAACGGGGGTGCTTTGGTGCAATGTGCGATTTAGTGATGCGATCATTGCTTTTTGTCGCCGGCACAATGCAATCACCTTGGATTTTAAGGCTGATTGCTGACGCTGTTCAGACGAGGGCCCGAGGGATTGGTAATGCTGTCCAGACGAGGGCGCCAGGGATTGCTGACGCTTTCCTTCTTCTATCCCAAGCCTCTTGCTTGTGGTTTGACTAATGGTGTCAGCGTTATTTTTGATTTTTTCTAAGCACTTCAGAACTGTTGTTCTTATGTGCTCATAGTAGGCGAAGTATTCGTGATTTTCCGGGAGCTCGCCGGATTTTCTTATGACTTCGTCTCATTCTTTGACAGAATTCCATTTCTTATTGAGAGAATCTGCTTTTATTTTGTGGTAACCGGCCTGAGACTATCTCTCAGCGGAATCCTTTTTATAAATGGATATCAGCCGTACAATCTCATTGCTAATTGTTTGCTGTGCATCAAGTAACTCATCTATGGTTGCTTTTTCTGATGCCACTTTTACTGATTTTTGTCGCTTGTTGGACCTTTACAGATATGTATTGGTATATTTATTTCTTAATCAGTTTTTATTTTTGTCGCTTGATGGACTTTGTTGTTAGTGCTATGGTCGTTTTTTTTATTAGTGCCGTGATCGCGGGCACACTTTATCCTGGTATGTCGCCAGGTTGACAACTTCAGATGGTCTCACTAACACAGATATTGTGAACTGTGGAAGGAGACTGCAGGTATCCTTTGATTGTCGCCTTTTTGACAACTTCAAACATGGATTTTTGGAGGTTGGTTATCCTTTTGTCGCCTCGTTGACAACTTCAGGTTCCAACCGTCGGGGTCACCAAAATGTTTGTGTGTGTTTAAAGGAAAGTATTCAGCACATAAACTGACTACTAAAAGCGTCGCAACTAGCACTTGTAACTAGTTGGACTACGGAGAGTGAGATCCTTCGAGTTAAGGTGACGATTAGATTTGAACTATTTGCTCTGACGAGCATGGCTTTATTTATATATAATTCTTAACTCTAAATACATATATAAAATAAAAATATATTATTCGGCAGTTTTTTACGGTGAGTGTATCGAGTGCAGCGATTGTAATGTCCCAATTTCATCGCAATATGAGGCGACCGCTGACCTACTTCCAAGTGCCAACGATTGCACCGACCTTAATATGAGGCGACCGCTGACCCAATGCTATTGTGTGCAGTGTTTTCAATATGATTTGCTGATATTTTACTTATATAATGATATGCTTTCGGCGGT
>JAWNMQ010000596.1:0-17266 GCA_035043855.1 Drosophila percnosoma
ACCAAAACAGAGGCGGGCAGCAATTGCCCAATCAATTAAAGACACACAGAGTTGCCTATATTGTATTTGTATTTGTATTTGCTGTCAAACTCAGTTTGGTCACACTGCCGACCAGCTGACATTTTTCATTGTCATTGTCAAAGCAAACATTGGCAACCAAGCAGAAATGTTTTAACGTAGTGGAAACACAATGAATAACGCAGAAGTGGCCGAGGGAAACGCAGCAATGGCAACATGAACAGCAGATGAAAAAATGGCAGCAGATTTAAGAGCGGTTAAAGATCGCGCAAAAGGGAGAGTGGAAGGGGCAAAACGACTCGCTGTAGTAACCGGAATAGAATCAACGGAAGCCTTGGCCAAGTTAGCTACAACAAAAAAAAAACAAGAAGGACGTTACACATTAAAGGAAGCGTTTGAAAAACAGCTACAAGATTTGAACGATGCAATAGCATCTACAGACATTGAAATTATTGCTGATACAAATGAAGCAGAGAGAAAAGCGCGATGCACAGAAGAGCAGAAGACGCGATTCAAATTGCAGAGTCAATGTATATGAAGGCACAGAAGAGCCAGAAAATTTAGTTGAAATTTCAAGAGCAGCAGAGGGCTACACGAACCCGACATAATCAATCTTGTCTTAGCCTTTGTTGTGACACAATATAAAATGCAAAGCTTTTTCTCTTTTTCAAATAAATAATACATGTATTTTCATCACATTTCGAATCGATCACTGTGAGGGGGCCACAGCAGAAGCTGTCTTAGTTATATCCTCAGAAGCTGCCGCAATTAAATTAGAGGAAGCTGCCGCAGCAACAGCAGAAGCTGACGAAGCCAAAGGTGCAAAAGCATATAGTGTAGATAGTTTTGAGCACAATTTAGCTAGTCAGTTTAGGTAAGCAAATTTATAAAGAGCAGCAAGCAGACAACAAATTGGATTTAAGTAATTTATAAGGTGGCATATTTCAAGCTGGGGTGTGTGCGATAGGGAATGCGGATATATCCATCCTCTCCGATAGTCAAGCAGCAATAAATGCTATTATGGGGACGAAAATAACATCAAAAGTAGTCCACGAAGTAAGATCCAAGCTTGACCAACTCGGTACACATAATAGGCTTTCCCTAAAATGGGTCCCGGGCCACAGGGACATAGCGGGGAACGAAGCGGCTGACGAGCAAGCAAGAATGGGGGCAGAGAGACCCCTGATGGGACCTGAACCGTATTGCGGCATAGGCAGACACACAATACGGCTGCAACTGAGGAACGAAGAAAGGCAGAGGCGAAAGCGGCGCTGGGCAGAGACACCGGGACTCCGACAAGCCAGAAGACTTTTAGGTGGCCATAATCAAAAACGATTTAAGCAAGTAATATCCATGGGGAAGCACAGGCTCAAGATATTCACCGGTCCATTGACGGGACACTGTAGACTGAGAAGTCACCTAACCAGGTTAGGTATTTATAGTAGCGATGTATGATGGTATGCAGGTGGAAGCGAGTAGGAATCCTCAATGCACATCCTAGCAGAATGCGTCGTCTTAATTACTCTTCCTTCTTTCCTCTTTCTTCTTTACTCTTCCTTCTTTCCTCTTCCATCTTAACTCTTCCTTCTTTATACTTGTTAACCAAGATATCGCTTTCAAAGTATTTTCTCATTTCGATCTAAAATCGCCTCTTTAACTTCAGGTCTGGAGGTAAAGCATAGATTACATTAAATTAAGAATTAAACTTAATTTAAAAGATAATAAATATTTGTACTTTATTTAACTGTACAGATTTCATGTCCTTAGATGGCGAAATGATTTTAATTATTGCAATTGGCATGTGAAGCATGAATATTTCTAACAGAAGTGAGCAATAAATGAATTTGTAGCTAGACCAACTGCCCCCACAAGCTGCATACCTTGCTATCCACGAGTCCAGTTAATATGTCCTGGGTAAATACATCCCCTTGTGCTGTCATCGAGTGCGCTAAAATATATACATACATATAGCCAGTTAATTGGAGCGCTGACATCAGCAAATCGGAGTCAAACCACAATGAAATTCGATGACAATGCCAACTAGTAAGATGAGCACACACCACACACACAGAGCTGACCACCATAATTAATGTTAATAAATAATAAATTTACATATATATATAGCCAAAATGGGGGTGGCATGGGTAAATCATGTAATACAAGACAAGTTGGCCGAGAAAGTGAAAGTCCGTAACGGCATACAAATCTGTGTAATTAAAACCGGCATTCGATGAGGGGCAGAGGGATTGGATGGGGTTGGGTAAGGGGAGGGGAGGGAGGGGGGGTCACAGCGATGCCAACGCAATGATAACATCATGCAAAAACTTTTGTGGCCGGCAAAACGTTTAATTAACTTGTTTGTTTCATCATCAGGCGGGCAGCCGGGCAACAATTCATATGCCAAACGTGGCCTGCAATTAAAAATGGCCCAAAGAAGAAGCAAATTGAAAGTGAGCAGTGAGCAGTGAGCTGATTTCATAAATGGAAACAAGAAGCAAAAGGAGAAGGAGAGAGAGAGAGACAGAGAGATAGAGAGAGAGAGAGAGAGGAGACAAATCAGTTAAAGACAAGCACATGGACAAGATTTCATAAATGAGCTCGGAATCAAAACTGTCGCTCTATTGACTAATGTAAGCAAAACGCAAAACGACAAAGAAGAAAGAAGACAGATAAGCTAAAGATAAGACACAAAGCCAAGCACGACACAAATCTGCGAGCAGCAAAACTGTTCGCGAGAGATAGAGAGATAGAGAGAGAGAAAGAGAGAGAGAGAGAGAGGGAGATAGAAGAGAGAAGACAGATAAGCTACAGATAAGAGTGTGAAATGGAAAGAGAGAGGGAGACAGAGAGAGAGAGAGAGAGAAAGAGGGAGAGATGATAGTTACAGATAAGATAAACGGACCCAATGTAAGCAAAACGCAAAACGACAGAGGCCTTGGAAAATAAGCAGTACAGGTCTGCTGTCTTCCTGGATATCCAGCAAGCGTTTGATCGCGTATGGCATGATGGCCTGCTTTTTAAGCTTAAGTCCCTACTACCATCGGCTCTGTATTTACTGCTGAGGTCCTACCTGCTTGGCCGTTCTTTTATGGTTGAAGTTAGGGGCGAGCGATCAAACATCCGCCGCATCGGAGCAGGTGTAACGCAGGGTAGTGTCCTCGGACCTGCCTTGTACACATTGTACACCGCGACATGCCGATTCCGGTAGCCAGAAACACGCTGCTTGCCACATACGCGGATGACACTGTGTTCCTTGCTAACTCCTCTTCTGCCTGGAGAGCAGCAGCGATTACGCAAAGGTTCTTGGATGGTTTTAGTACATGGGCCAACCGGTGGAACATCTGCATCAATGAGAACAAGTCTCAGCACTGTACGTTTGCGCTCAGGAGTGGTAACTGTCCAACCGTCCGACTCAACAACACGACCATACCTCAGGGGAACCATGTTCGCTACCTGGGTATGTATCTGGACAGGAAACTTACCTGGCGCAAACACATACAGATCACGGCAGCAGTGTGTAGATCCAAAAGGGCGAAACTCAACTGGTTGCTGAAGCCATCCAGCAAACTCAGCTTGAGCAACAAGCTGCTGGTGTATAGGAGCATCATCCTGCCCACATGGACATATGGGATTCCATTTTGGGGCACAGCGGCAACAAAGTCGTTTGGAACTATTAATTGTATTGTTTTATTAACTCTTTACTTTATATAATTTGTATTTATTTAAACAAACAGAGCTAATTAATCACGTCGGGGTCACCAATGTTGAGCTATTGAGCTTTTTCAATAGCTATCGAATTTTTCTAAAGTCACAAAAATAAATAGAAACGCACCGAAATTTGATTTTCTTTAAATTAAGTTTATTTGCCTTCGTGGCCAAAATTAAAATCGTTACAATTGTTTATTACAAAGCTCCGATTTGAGCTACAATTGTTTATTACAAAGCTCCGATTTGAGCTACAATTGTTTATTACAAAGCTCCGATTTGAGCTACAATTGTTTATTACAAAGCTCCGATTTGAGCTACAATTTTAATTAATTAATTCGTTGATTTGCGGTACCGAATACCGTGTCGCGACTTGAATTCTCGAATTACGAAATAGAACTGACTAGCTGCCGAATTGCAGCTGCTGCATTGCAAAAGGCTCAGCTAGGGCGAAAACAAATGCAATAAACGAAATGCCGATAAGCATGTACAAAACAACAGTTATGATCTTTACGTTAATTTTCTCTTTATGCTGCGCAGAGCACAACTTATTAACAGAGTACAATATTAAGAGAGAAGCTGCTTTACTTGTTGTTTGGCGCGGATACCTGCGTAACCGAACACCCTTCCTTTTATTTTATTCTTACCCTTTCCTTTGGGCGTTTTCATTTAATTTCTCTATTTTTATTTTATTCTTATATATATAGGTGTATACGACCTTTATGTACCCTTTCTTTTTTTCATTCTTACCCTTTCCTATTGGGTTTGTTTTATTATACAGTGGCGGACACCTTATTTGGCCAAGTGTCAAAGAAACAAAGTAATTGCCTGCCATAAGCTAACCATTATTTATTTTTCAGAAATTCCAAAGACCGATGGTAGGTACATACAGTGCATCAAAGCTTATTTGGCACAGTGTCAAAGAAAAAAAGTAATTGCCTGCCATAAGCTAACCATTCATTATTTTTCAAAAATTCCAAAGACCGATGGTAGGTACATGTATTAAGCACCAAAATTAATATATGACCCCAATACACTGGGGTTTCCCCACCTGCTAGGTACGATTATAAAAATGTAGCATACTTTTAGGCATATTTTTCATTTGGAGCAGGTACATTGTGGACACCTGGGTGCCATAAAACCCTGATTTTTTAACTCAAGTTGAGTATTTTCGGTATAAGTCGACCAATCCTTCATAGTCAGTATAGTTTTATCCTGCATCTCGGATGCAATAAGCCAACAAGGACTATGGACAAACAAACTACCATTGAACTACGGAAACTCATCCTGGAACACCACAAAAACGGATATTCACATCGCAAAATACCTGAAATGGTCAATCTGAGCAACTCAACTGTGAATAACATCATTCGGTGCTTCGTCGACGCAAATCGGATTGAGGGCAAGAGCAGAAAGGCACCAAACAAGATTTTCACCGAAGAGGAGGAGCGAAGGATCACCAGGAAAATAAGGGGAAATCCCAAGCTATCGGCTCCAAAAGTGGCTCAACAGGTGGAGGATGAAATGGGGAAAAAGTGCTGTGTGGAAACTGTGTGCATGTTTCTGCGCAATCTTGACTTTAATGCCCGAGTACCACGGAAGAAGCGTTTTATAAGCGTGAAAAATAAAGGGACTTGGATGACGTTCGCCAAAAACCACTTGTACACGGATTTGGAGTTCTGGAACACAGTTATATTTGCATATGAGTCCAAATTCAACATTTTTCACTCAGACGGACGGCATTGTGGTGTGGCGCCAGCCTAATACTGAGCTGAATCCCAAACACGTAAAGGCAACAGTCAAGCATGGTGGAGGAAGTGACATTTCATGGGTATGTATCTCGTCAGCCGGATTCCAGAATTTTGTGATTTTTTGAACAACAATGGACAAGAATGTGTACTTCAATATACTAAAGGAAAATTTACTCCAAAGTGCCGAGAAGGTAGGAATCCGACGTACTTTCCGGTTCAACCAGGACAACGATCCCAAGCAAAAGGCCCAGATAGTACAGTCCTGGCTCATCAGGAACTGCCCCCACATGATAATTCCACCTACCCAGTCTCAAGATTTAAATGTTTTTGAGAATTTGTGGGCTCTGCTGGAAAATAACATCCGGAAGCACAGAATATCCAGCAAAGAAGACCTCAAAAATGCTCTGCGGGATGAGTGGAGCAGAAGCTACCAGGAAGGTGGTATCTTCCATGAATAATAGGTTAAGGGAAGTGGTTAAGGCTGAAGGATATCATACTAAGTATTAACATCCTTATTTAAGTTTTTATAATGCAAATATATTATTTTATTTATACTGATCCAAATTAAATTTCCCTTCAAAATAGGGTACTTTTTTACATAACTCTACCTAGCGGGTGGGGAAACCCCAGTGTATTGGGGTCATATATTAATTTTGGTGGTTAATATATATACCTACCATCGGTCTTTGGAATTTTTGAAAAATAATGAATGGTTAGCTTATGGCAGGCAATTACTTTTTTTCTTTGACACTGTGCCAAATAAGCTTTGATACACCGTATATTAACCAGCAATATGAATGGATGACCCTAATAAACTGAGGTTTCTCCACCTGCTAGGTAGAGTTATGTAAAAAAGTACCCTATTTTGAGGGGACAGCTTATTTGGCCAGGTATAAATAAAATAATATATTTGGAGTATAAAAACTTAAATAAAGATGTTAATACTTAGTATGATATCCTTTAGCTTTAACTACTTCCCTTTACCTATTATTCATCGAAGATACCTGTTTGTGTGTAAGGGAAGTATTCAGTACATAAACTGACTACTAAGAGCGTCGCAACTAGCACTTGTAACTAGGTGGACTACGGAGAGTGAGATCCTTCGATGCGCACAGTAAGTGCGATGGTAGAAATCAAAACAACGGAGTTGACGATTAGATTCGAACTCATTTGCTCTGATGAGCATGGCTTTATTTGTACCTAATTCTTAACTCTAAAATACATTATTTGACAGTTTTTGTGTGGCGCGTGCATGAAGTGCAGCGATCGCAATTCCCAAGCTCCTACTCTCTAGTGTGGCCGTTGTTATGCTTCCGCTGAGGGCAGCAATCGTAATATGGGTCAACCAAGTGGTGGAGTTCGCTGACGTAGGCACGTGCTGGTTGTGATATGAGCTTGTTGTCCCACGGTGGGCTTCTTGTGAAATATGCCGACGGTGGTCTTCTTGTATAATATGCTGACCAAAGGTAAGTGTGCCTTTGGTTCTGATCGCTGCTTGGCGTTGATTTTGTTGTTGACGAAATGTGCTGACGCGTATGCTGACGCGTTCGTTGCAGTTGTTGCGAGGGCAGCCTATAGCATATGTGGTAGTTGTTGCGAGGGGTGCATATATCATATGTCAAAGCTATATGGCTCCTCACAAATGAGGCAACCGCTGAAGTCAGCGTTTGCAATATTATTTGTTGATATTTACTTATTTAGCTGTGTGTCTGCGCAAACTGCAGCGCACGTACAAATAGCTTATTATTTAATTATATGAGCCTAAACAATACCAGCTTCCTGGTAGCTTCTGGGCTGATTCTGCTCCACTCATCCCGCAGAGCACTTTTGAGGTCTTCTTTGCTGGATATTCTGTGCTTCCGGATGTTATTTTCCGGCAGAGCTCACAAAATCTCAATGACATTTAAATCTGGAGACTGGGCCGGCGGAATTATCATGTGGGGCAGTTCCTCATGAGCGAGGACTGTACTATATTCGCCTTATGCTTGGGATCGTTGTCCTGGTAGAACCGGAAAGTATCTCGGATTCCAAGCTTCTCGGCACTTTGGACTAAATTTTCCCCTAGTATGTCAAGGTATACATTCTTGTCCATTTTTGTCTCAATGAACACCAAATTCCCGACGCCGGCTGCCGAGATACATGCCCAGACCATGACACTTCCTCCGCCGTGCTTGACTGTTGCCTTCACGTGTTTGGGATTCAGCTCAGTATTAGGCTGGCGCCACACCAAATGCCGTCCGTCAGAGCCATGAATGTTGAATTTGGACTCATCTGCAAATATAACAGTGTTCCAGAACTCCAGATCCTTGTCCACGTGGGTTTCGGCGAACGTCATCCTAGTCGCTTTATTTTTTGCGCTTATAAAGGGCTTCTTCCGTGGTACTCGGGCATTGAAGCCATGTTTGTGCAGAACCCTGTTCACAGTTTTCGCACAGCACTTTTTCCCCATTTCATCCTCCACCTGTTGAGCCACTTTTGGAGCCGGTAGCTTGGGATTTCCCCTTATTATCCTGATGATCCTTCGCTCCTCCTGTTCGGTGCAAATCTTGTTTGGTGCCTTTCTGCCCTTGTTCTCAATCCGATTTTCGTCGACGAAGCGCCGAATGATGTTACGCACAGTGTAGTAGCACAGATTGACCATTTCAGCTATTTGGCGATGTGCATATCCGTTTTTGTGGTGCTCCAGGATGAGTTTCCGTAGTTCAATGGTAGTCCGTTTGCCCATAGTCCTTGTTGGCTTGTTGCACTATAGATGCAGGATATAACTAAACCGACTATGAAGGCTTGGTCTACCTATACCAAAAATACTCAACTTTAGTTGAAAAAAATCCAGGTTTTATGGCACCCAGGTGTCCACAATGTACCTGGCCAAATAAGCTGTCCCCTCAAAATAGGGTACTTTTTTACGTAACTCTGCCTAGCGGGTGGGGAAACCCCAGTGTATTGGGGTCATATATTAATTTTTGTGGTTAATAAATATACCTACCATCGGTTTTTGGAATTTTTGAAAAATAATGAATGGTTAGCTTATGGCAGGCAATTACGTTTTTTCTTTGACCCTGCCCGGATTGAGCTGTCCGTCACTGTATGTACCTACGATCGGTCTTTGGAATTTCTGAAAAATAATGAATGGTTAGCTTATGGCAGGCAATTACTTTGTTTCTTTGACAATTGGCCAAATAAGGTGTCCGCCACTGTATATTTACATATATATTTATTTTGTTGTTATTCTAGGTGCATAAGTGTGAGTCCAATTTTTGCCTTGGAGTCTCCCTTATCTTCCCCCCTTTTCATTTTGGGGATTTAGGGACTCACCCGCTCCCTTGCTATGCGTCGCTGACATGGGCCTTATCCGCTTCTCTGCTGGACTTTTCAGTTTGCATCTTACCGGCGACTTGAAATCCACGATTGGATACGGGCCGCCGTATCTTGGTGCCAGTTTGGCTTCGAATCCCTCCTCTCCATTTGACAGGTGGTGTACTTTCACCCACACCCTGTCTCCAATTTTGGGGCTCAATTGCCTACGGCGAAGGTTGCAGTGTCTTGCCTGGTCTTGAGAGTCCTCGACCGCGGCCAATTGACTTGACCTATATTGCCTGACATATGCTCTTACGTCTCTGTATAAGCATGGCCAATAGTAGCGCGCTGCTACCCGGGCTATTGTTTTTCGACTCCCCGTAAGTCCTGCGGCGGCGGTGTTGTGGTCCTCCTTTAGGACTTGTGTCCTCTTGCCGGTTGGCACACACAATTTCGAGGCTTTCACATCCTCGGATCCGTCTCTGTGTGGGATGTGCCTGTATAAGTTTCCGTATCTTTCCATGTGATCTGTAAACTTTCTGGGATTTTTGAGTATGGTGGTTCGCATCTTTTGGATCCAGTGGCAGTTTTTATTCGCTTGGTCCATCGCGCCTTCCACCGTTGAGACTCGCCGGCATGTCTCTTTCCGGGGTTGTCGAGATTTGGCATCTGCAACACTCCTGGCTGGTTTGGCTGTCTTTGCTATGTACAGTCTCTCCTCCTGCTGCTCTCGAATTCCTTTTCCCGGTATATTTATCATCAGGCCTGCGCACTTCAAATCCGTTCTGTTCGAGTACGAACATGTGAAGCAGTGAGATGATGATAGCTGGCCCATGCAAGCCAGCCTTGTTCATCGTTGTGCCTGCCTATGATGATTCACAACTACCGTTATATGCTGGCGACGGGTTGCTGGCAGCTCGCGGCGCGACGGTCGCCGCGATCTAGCTGCTATGAGTCCCGACGCTAGCTGCGTTCATCGACAGTCGCCGCGATCCAGCTAGCGTCGCGACGGTCGCTGTTAGGCGCCGATGCGAATCCCTTCGCGACAATCACCGTTACCCAGCCGCTGTTAGGCGCCAAGCGGGCGCAATGCGGTCGCCTGACACACAGCTGCGTAACAATTCTAGGAAGTTAGGCGCCAAGCGGGCGCGATGCGGTTACCTTACACACGGCTGCTTATTAAATGTTCCTAGGCTTAAGCATTTTATATAAATAAAGAGCCTGCTCGTCAGAGCGGGTCAGTTCGATTCTAAACGTCGTCTCAGCGTGTTTGATTTCACACTATACGTGATTCAGACATTTTGGTCCTTCGAGCCGGATACAGAGTTCGTTGAATCGTTCTGCTAAAAATGGAGCCGTCCACATCAAAAAAAGAGATTGGTGGACGGTTCGAAGAAATGACTAAGTCTTCCAAAGAGGAGATATGTCGAACGGTTCCTTCAGTGAGTGCTACAGAAGTCCTTGTGGAGGAATTAGAGAAATATGAAAGCCATCTACGAGATGCTATGTATGGGGCCAAAAAATGCTTAGAGAATCCGACGATAGGCCAGCTTCGGACTGGCAAGAACTGGTTAAGGATTCGTATGAGGCCCGTGAAAAATATCCTACCATGTGCGTTCGATCATGATGCCAGGAAAGAACTTTCGACGGAATTTGAAAGGCTGTTATATCGAATCGATCGGCAGATGCACCTACTCGAGGAATGGCATTCCATAAAGTTCAGCAACGACAAAGTCTACATGGAGCAACCGTATACCACGGAGCTCAAGGAAGTGCGCGTCAATAGCTACAAAAAGATGCGTCTCGATTTGGGCGAATACAAGGCGCTACTGAAGGATGCGCAAACACAGTTTGAACAACTCAAGGCGGAGCATCGCAAATTGGAGGAGGTGGCGCTGCCCACAATGAAGCAACAGCTGAAGAAGAAGAAGAAAGCCATCAGTGGAATCCGAGTCTTTTGAGTCAGCAATCAAAAAGAAATGTCCACTTAAAATCGACGAGCAGCCGCAGGAAGAGCAGGACCAGGAAATTAAGGCAGTCAAGTTTACTGCCTATTCCAAGTCACCAATCAAGGAGGAAGCTACAAGTGAGCCGACAAAAGCGAGCCAGAGATCGAAGTGGAATCGAAAATCGAGCCAGCGGAGCAACCAAAGAGTGAACAACCCAATGAGGAACAGTCAAAGCCAGCTGGGGTCGGTCGTGGACGTGGTCCGCGCAAGAAACGCAAAATGCAAACGCAAGATGTTCTCAAGAAATTGCAAGGGAGTGAACAGGAGTCGTTGACGCGATGCAACGACTTGAAAAAGAAAAGAGACAGGCACTTTATTCCCCCCGGGAGCTCCCACATGGGAGGATTATGGAAACCTCGAGCTGAAGCGAAGAAATATAGTCTAAAGCTGATCTTTCGAAACAATAGCTGCACCTATGAGGAGTTTTCCACTCTACGATGTAGCATAGAGGCGGTGTTAAACTCTCGACCGTTGATCCCAATGGAAAATGAGAGCGAGACGGACGATGCATTCATCGCTGGACAGCCATTTTTATAATGATGCCTCAGGCAAACCGTTGTACAACAGCAGCCCCCTGGGCAATCAGCACAGTCAGCGCCAAGTCAACTATATGAATCCGCATTACAATGTCACACATTCCATGAATCGTACGGAAGATCGCAGCAGGAATAACAATAACAATAACTCAATTAATAATAGAAGCAAACGCTTTGCGAATGGACTAGAAGATTAATTGAAGGAAACAAGCAAAGTACAGAACTTCATGCCACGCATCCATAAATAACAGCTGGGCATAAACAACAAACTACAAGCAGCATAAAAACTTAACTTTAAATACGAATACTAAGTTTACATTACAGAGATTATATTTAATGCCCCCCCGGAGAATGTTCGAGTACGAACATGTGAAGCAGTGAGATGATGATAGCTGGCCCATGCAAGCCAGCCTTGTTCATCGTTGTGCGTGCCTATGACGATTCGCAACTACCGTTATTTGCTGGCGACGGGTTGCCGGCAGCTAGCGTCGCGACGGTCGCTGTTAGGCGCCGATGCTATCGCTTTCGCGACAATCACCTTTACCCAGCCGCTGTTAGGAGCAAGCAGTCGCCTGACACACAGCTGCGTAACAATTGTAGGAAGTTAGGCGCGATGCGCTCGCCTTACACACAGCTGCGTAACAATTCTAGGAAGTTACCCACAGCTGCATACAAATACTAATAAATAAATAGAATTTAGGCGCCAAGCATACGCGATACCAACGGCGGCTGCATATTAAATGTACTTAGGTTTAAGCATTTTATATAAATAAAGAGCCTGCTCGTCAGAGCGGATCAGTTTGATTCTAAACGTCGTCTCAGCGTGTTTGATTTCACACTATACATGATTCAGACAGTTCCCATGACCGAAAGAAAATCCCATCCGAGATCTAAGCCATCTTTGACTCCTGGGAGTCCTGCCGAGTCTGATATTCACCTCGACTTGTTCTCATACTCTGCTGTTTCGACCATCTGCCATGCGGACTCGCAGTTTGGTTGCGCGTCGTCGACCTACGTCGAACAGTCCACGAGCTAGCTTCTCGCTAATGAAACTACTCGTGGCCCCTGTATCGATCGTAGCCTTGTACTTGCAGTTGCCGATCTCTACGACCGCTGTCAGCTGCGCTCCCTCGTCCTGCAGGCTGCCGATTAGCGTCTTGGGGCTGCCCTTGTTCGGCTGCCGCTCGCTTCTCGGTGGTGGACGCCGGTGTCCTTCTCCCGACGGACAACATACTGGCGTGCGAACGCCGATACGTCCACATATCCAACAATAATCTAGCATGGGATTTGTGCACTCTATCGCACGGTGTCCCTCCTGGCCGCAACATCTGCAGGCCATCGCTGTATTATTTATATGTGTTTGTATATTGTCGCGTCTCGTCCTCGGGGCTGGTCTGGGGCCCGTGTCGGCTTCGGTTCTCTGTGTTCGTCCACTGTCCGCTACCCGCATAAGCCGTGGGCCGTCTTGCCTTGGCGCTGGCTCTATTTGGCGGTAGTGGCACGTCTGTGGTGACTCCATATGTCGTCGTGGTGGCTCCCTGCGTCTCTGTTGAGGTTGTAATTGCCTTTGCTGCGGCGCGTTGTACCTCGAGTGCACTTGTCGTTCCTGTGGAGCGTTGTTCCTCGGTTGTATTTGCAGTTCCTGTGGAGCGTTGTACCTCGGCTGTACTTGCCGTTCCTGTGGAGTGGTGTACCTCGGCTGTACTTGTCGTTCCTGTGGAGCGTTGTACTTCGGCTGCTCCAGGTGGCTTTGCTGTCTCAACTTTCCGCTGTCAGCCTCGAGCTCCTCAAGCACGACGGCCAAATACATCAATTCCTCTAAACCGCTGAATTGATCTGGCCGTGCGTATGCTCGCTGGTCTGGGAGGCTGTTGTTATAGATTTTGAGCAGTTGTTTGGCTGCCGAATGTTGCAGTGGCCGCATGAGCGTCTGCATTTCCACCATGTACACTTTAAATGGCTCGTTCATAGCCTGACGTCTGTTGTCGACTTCGTCCTTTACGTTTTTGAAGTAGCCTCTCGGCAGAAAGTACTCTTGAAAGCTTTGGATGAATGTTGCCCAACTCGCCCAGTGCCGGTTATTGGCAACGTACCACTTCAGAGCCATTCCCTGAAGGAGTTCCGGCATGGCCCTGGGGACCAGATCCAGGTCGAGCCCATAGGTATCCGCTGACCACTCGACCTGCTCCAAGAATTCGAGCGGCTCGGTTGTGCCGTCGAAGCGAAAATTCCATTCACGGACTTGTTTCGCTACCCATGGATACTCTTGGGCCTTAGTCGCCGTCGTGTGTTTGCGTATTGATACCTTCTTGGATGGCTGTGGTACAGGTGTTTCCCATGCTGCGTGGCTGGCGTCTCGTGAGCGTGCTGCTGTGCTGGTTGTCGGTACGCTTAAATGGGCGACATCAACGTTTGTCGTCTTTTTTGCATCCGCAACTTGTCCGCTTTCCCTCGCCGGTGACGCTCTGCTATGCATCGCCGCCAATTCCGCAATCCGAGTGGTGTATGGCAGTTTGGATTCGTGAGTATCAAACCACTCTCCAAACTGTCGACGCATAACGTCCAGTGTGCCACTCAGCTCCACTTGGAACTCATCTCCATATTTTAAAACTTCCTCCATTTTGAAGTTGTACACCCACGCGCGAACCATATTTTTTTTTTGTCTTTAATATATTTAATTGTGTGTCAATTATCACAACCACCAGTGTTGGGCGCCAGTTGTAAGGAACCTCGTTTGCTTCGCCGGGCTTATGCTCAGTCGCGCTGTGGGTTCGTGCAACGAATTTAGAGAATTTGTTCGCGATGCGACAATTGACAACACGTTTTTATATATTATTGTATAAATATGGTTTATTTGGAATCAATTAATTAAACTTATAATTCAGCTTAATGTTTGCGTTTATTTCCTTTGACAGTTCACTGAGGCTTTGGCTTGTTTCGGTAAGTGGTCCTGTTCGTCGATCCAAAGAAGATTGGATACGATGATAGAAGGTATTTGGCTGCTGAGGATGCTGTGATTTCAGTTCAAACCATTACAAATGAAGAAATGTTTCAGCGACCTGTCAATACGAATCAAATGCATGCTGCACTACCTCTTCCGAAGGTAGAAATCCCAAAATTTAATGGAGATTATTTAAAGTGGCAGCAATTTCATGACATTTTTAAGAAAATGATTCACGAGTCAACGTTACCCGTTAGGGTTGAAGGAAACTATTTAACAGCATGGAATATGCTGCAAGAGCGTTTTAGTAACAAACGAGTGCTATGTAACGCATTGATCAGTAAGCTATTAGGTCAACCATTGTCAACAAATGAGGCTAAGTCAATCAAAGCTCTGCATGATAACATAAATTAGACGTTATCTGCATTAAATAATATTGGAATCATAACAGAAACCTGGGATCAAATACTTCTGTGCATATTGAGCAAGAAATTAGATCGGTAGACTCATATGTTATATAAGCAGTCTGTCTTAAATTCAAGGCAATTACAAAAAATAAGTCAGTTGTTGAAATTTTTGGAACAACGACAATCGACACTTCTCGTTGGAAGTTTCCGGCAGCCATCACCTTGGCGATCCCACATTTGACAAGCCTGGAAGAATTGACGTAATTCTAGGAGGAGAATATTATTTTGAAATCATTCAAAATAATCATTTAAGAATTGGAAAAGGAATGCCAAGGTTACAGAAAACCAAGCTAGTATGGATTATAGCAGGGAAGCTTAAAGATGCATCATCAACAATAAGTACATGCTCAGTACTTTTTGAAGAAGAGAAGCTAGGTCATCAAATAGCTACATTATGGGAATTGGACTCGTTCGAAACAAACGAATCTTGCATTTCTCCGTTGGAAAAACAATGCGAAAAGCATTTTCAGCAGAACATAAAATTGCAGTCGACAATAAGCTGATCGTTCGACTCCCATTTTTGGAAAATACTTCAGCCCTGGGGAAGAGTCGTGATCTGGCGACACGAATGTTCTTGTGCTTGGAAAAGCGACTTACACGAGATCCTGCGACTAAAGCCAGCTATGTTCAATTCATGAAGGAATACGAAGCCCTGGGCCACATGAAGGAAATGCACACAAAGGAAGTAGCGAAGGTCCGCTATTTCATACCACATCATTGTGTTGTCAAGCCCGACAGATCCACAACGAAATTAAGAGTAGTTTTTGATGCTTCTGCAGTCACGTCATCAGTAAAGTCACTCAATGACTTGATGCACAAAGGACCAACGGTGCAAAACTCAATATTTTCGATCCTGCTCCATTTTAGAATTCACAAATATGTATTCACAGCGGACATTGAAAAAATGTATCGACAGATTTAGATGAATCCGGAAGATCAGTACTATCAGTCCATAGTATGGCGCAGCGATCCATCAGAGGATCTAAAATACTACAGATTGAAAACGGAACAAAGGCAGAACCATTTTTAGCCACGAAAAGTCTGCAGTATCTGGCACAAAAGGCAAAAAAGGAACTTCCATTAGGAGCTGCTGCGTTGGAGAATAATTTTTATGTTGACTACTGTATAACAGGAGCAGATTCAATACCAGAGGCTCTTCAAATACAACAACAGCTGAATAAACTCCTGCACAGCTCTGGATTTAAATTGAGAAAATGGTGTAGTAATAAGATTGAATTACTACAAGAAGTATCAAAGGAAGACATAGTGCCAAATGTTCAACTGGAAGATACCGCTTACGAGGATTGTTCCATTAAAACCCTGGGAATCACTTGGAACCCCAAATCTGATCGTTTATGTGGAAAAACTGATATCGTCTCTAAAGAAAAAATATCACGAAGAGATGTGATGTCTGAGATCTTCAGGATTTTCTATACTCAGGGACTGTTTTCACCAGTGGTCGTGAAAGCAAAGATATTCATGCAACATCTCACAAAGGAAGGATTTGATTACAAAGAGGACCTTCCAGTTCATCTTCAAGACGAGTGGAAACAATACAGAGAGGATCTAAAAATTCTCAACTCCATTCAGGTACCACGTCACATGTTTCGTGGAAAATTACCTCTATCAACAGAAATTCATTCTTTTGTTGATGCTTCAGAAAAGGCATTTGGAGCTGCCGTTTATATAAGGGCCATACATAAGGACAAACAAGCCACAGTCCAATTGTTATGTGCCAAATCGCATTTAGCCCCAATCAACGTAATAACGCTACCACGTCTGGAATTAAAGGCCGCTGTATTGGGTGCTCAACTTGTAGCAAAAGTTGAAGAGGATCTGTCTATGAAAAATGTACCAACTTATTATTGGTCCGATTCAAGGATAGTTCTGTCATGGATTAATTGCCCATCATCCATCTGTGACAAATTCGTCGCTACAAGAGTTGGGACAATTCAACGCCTAACTCTACAAAAGGAATGGAGGCATGTTGCGTCAGAAAATAATGCGGCTGATGTACTGTCCAGAGGAATGTCTGCTGCCAAATTTGCCCAAAACAGCATGTGGTTTTATGGTCCTCCGTTTCACCTTTAAAATGGCCGTTTGTCGCTACGAATGATGAGATGGATAGCTTAAACCCTCCAAAGAATAATCAGAAATCAATAATGACTATCACCAGGGAAGAGGACATAATTTATAAAATTAGGCATAATGGTTCGTTCAATAAGCTAGTCAGAATCATAGCTTATTTGATGCGGTTCCGAAATATTAAAGAAGCACACCAGCCACATTATAGAGTTCAACGAAATCCAAGAAGCAAAAAAAATCATTGTCCGTAACATACAACGTTATTATTTTATGGATGACATCAAACAAATTAAAAAGGTTAAGGAGCCGCGAAGAGAAAGTGCCATTAAATCTCTAGCACCTTTCTTGGATGAGGATGGCATCTTGCGAGTTGGAGGTCGACTGGAAGCAGCACATATATCGTTCGACGCCAAGCACCCAATGCTGTTACCATTTCACGATCCAATCGTAGAAATCA
>JAWNMQ010000603.1:0-20175 GCA_035043855.1 Drosophila percnosoma
TATGGTACAAAAATATAGCTTAGCGTTCTTCTCTTCTTCTTCTTTAAGTTGGCAAAATAATAAATATAAATGGAATTCGAATTAGAATTTAAGATACCATAATTAACTTAAAAATAATAAACAACAAATTAACAAAATTATAATTAAGTCAACAAAAAATATAGAAATTACAACCGAAAATTATTTGTGTAAATTGCTCCATAACATTGGCCAAACTAGTTGCGCATCACGGATGTGGAGTCGATCTGAATAAGACGCGTCAAATTCCCGCCAATTTAAAATCATAAATTGAACACATGTTTTGGCACGAGGAAAAAAACAACTCCCCTTTTTTTAAAGCCATCCAATCATTGATCGAAGCTGCCAAGACGTGTACCGGCAAGGTGAGTATAAGGTGTAAGAGCGGACGCCTAACACCTGGATCGAAGACCCCAAATACTCAAGATTTAGAATATCCAAGACGGTTGAGGAAAGCCGATTTACAACTCTGGCCGTCGCTCTGTCCTCATGGCAGTATAACATTTTTTTTGGTGCTTCATCAAACCACACCTAAAACGAAAAAAAAAATTGAAAAAAATTAACATACATATATATAGTGACATATCCAGATCACTCAGATCTCTTATGTCCACACATACTGCGACCGCAACAGCAGCACACAAGAAACGCCGTCTCAGCATACACAACAACAAACCCAACAGAACCAGCGATCACAACCAAAAGCGCATAGTGTAATACAACACGCGACTTGTCATCCTATTTTACAAGAAGTCCATCGTGGGACCCAAACGGACAACCGACACCACCATTAGACTCCGTCGGTGCATTCTACAAGTGAGCTAGCATGAAACTCAAGTGGGCCATCGCGAGACCCAAGCGGGCCATCCGACACCTCCACCAATAGGACAGCAGCGACAAAGCTACAGCGACTCAGCTGCAACATCGCAGAAGAAGCAAATGCGAGTTTTCATTTTAAATAAACCACTAGCATAAGTTGAGAGTTATTTTGTACGCGAAGCCGAGAGGACGAGTCTGTTTTGTTCAATAAAAAATTATATTATTCCTAAAAACCCGTTGTCGGATTTTTCAATTGGCGCAAGCCGGTACAACACTCTCCAAAAACGTAATTATATATATATATGTATATATATGTATCAATATATATATGATACCTATATATATATAATATATGTTCGAGTATCAACATGTGACGCTCTCAGCTGCTGATAGCTGGCTCATGCAGCGCCCTCAAAATTAGGCACTTGAGGCTGGCTTGCATGGGGTCTAGCTATTTTTAGAGAGGTTCGATTAGATGTCGATGGAGTGAGACTTACAAACGGCGGCACTCGATAAGAGACCAATGCGGTCGCCTTACGAACGGCTGCCTAATGTTTTTCTATATATGTATTTAAATTTAAGAATTGTTTATAAATAAAGGGCAGTTCGAATCTAAACGTCCAATCCGCGCGTCTAATCTTCTTTAGACATATATATAAATAAAAACATAGATCTATATATGTAAATAAATATATATATATAACTAATTATATACCATATATCATGTCTTGTCTTAGCCTTTGCTGTGATTATATGTGTTTTTGCTGTGCTCCGTCCAGTTAGTGCTTGTTATTAAATTTTAACGCGTACACTTAATTTAATTAACATAAAACATAACTGTGCTTTATTTTTCTTGTAATCCTTTGGTAATTTGGGTGTTTTGTCGGTCATTTTTGCTATAATTCACATAAAATTGTTATTTTTGCAAACATAAAGTGCGCGGCTAACAGCTGTGTTTTGTTTTTGTTCCGGTGCTCTCGCTCTCATTGTTTCACTTTGCATGCAAGATCGATTTGCTTTGTTGTTGTTGTAGCGGTGTGTGCGCTTTATTACTCTCTCTCTCTACTTTCGTGTGCTCTCGTAACTGTGCATGCACGTGTTGTTGTTTTGAGTGGTTTTAAGTTTTGTCTATTTTCGTAGGTATTCTTACAGCGCCAAATATTGGTGTTGTTGTGCGCTGTTTGTTTTCTTGTTTTTCTCTGTGCTGTGCCGAATCTTTATATAGTTTTCTCTTCTTTTCGGGCATATATATTTCTAAATTCATTATGTCTGCGTGCTACCTAAAAAGCTGTAAGTGCCAGGCTGACCCAAAGGCTGATTTCGTCTGTTGTTCGTTGTGTGATAACGTGGTGCATGTTAAATGTGCTGGTTTCATGCAACGGGTAAAAGATTTAATCGGCAATAAGTCGGGTTTAAAGTGGTGTTGCGAGCGATGCCGCGAGGCGGAGTCGGTTATTCAGGGTTTTATGAGGCAAACTAGACGGGGCTTTCACAATCTCCGTCTACCTTTAATAGTAAGCTTAGTGCTGATTTTGATGCTATGGAGAGTCAATTTAGTAGTGTAAAACTGATGAATGAGTCTCTTAAGCAGAAGCGATCGGCCGAGCCTGCTTTGCCTCGTGAACCAGGCTGTATTGGCACCGGCTCTGTTGGTGACCCCTGCACCGCTGACACCCACTGTTGATAATGGTCAGCAGTTGATGCAGTTTAATTCTAATGCACCACCTGCAATCAACAGTGGTGCCTCAATTGTGTCACAGGCCATTATGCCCGTTTCGATTCCCCCACCTCTTTCTAGCAGTGTTCCTAGGACTCTTGCTGCGGTTGCACCTAGAAAGCAAATATTTATTTCGCGTCTTGCCCCTGAGATATCTGTGGATGACGTTCAAGCCTACATACAGGGTAAAGTGTCATCTACGGGAATATCGATTGAAAAATTTGAATTTAATTATGAAAGAGAAATTTCCTCTTTTAAAATAAGTGTTTCGGCTGAAGTATTCGGCACAATTTGCTGTGCTACTTTCTGGCCGAAGGGCTTAGTTATTAAGGAGTTTACAAACAAAAAACGTGTTCGGCAACCTATTGCATTTCCTCAGAATTCTTCTGGTGCTTCGTCTTCTAATGTTGCACAAAAAAACTAAAATCCTCTCTTTCTCTAGCATATCAGAATGTTAGAGGTCTTAACACTAAACTTTCTAAGTTTTTTGCATGCACAGGTGGCGGACTAATTCATACTAACTCTTACAAATTATGTTTGGTCTAATTGGGTTTTTTTCTGGGTTTTCCCCAATTCATGCAACAAACGTTGGACCAATTTGCTTTTAAATACCCCCGGAAATCATTTCAGTCATTTTAATCTTTCTTATTTTTAAATATATTTATAATTTTTATATTTTAAATTAAATTAAATTAAATTTTTTAAGCTTTTGTATTTTTTGTGTCGACTGACTTTTAATTGACAATAAATAAATAAATAAATATAAAATCAAATAATATAGTGTAGTGAAAGAAAGAAAAATATATAACAAAGTTAAAAAGCTCTGCAGTTAGAAGCGCAGAAGTACATCAAAATAAAAGAAGAAACAGTGTTAATAGGTTTAAGAGCTAAATTGTTGTTTGTGTTCTCAAGCCAATTCAGTTCTCTGTGTGTGACTAAACACCGTGGACAAGGTTCACGAAGTGAAAAGCATATATGCAATATAACATTAAATTTCCATCTAAAATTCCATTTCCATATTACATTCATAAAAAATAGAACGCGCCCCTTAATATACAGAATTAAATAAAAAAACACACAACAATTTAACAACAACAACACCGTTTACGAGGAGGCCTTCATCGTGGAGTAATTTGGGTGAGTGATTGTGTTGTTTGTCCCACTGTAAAGGCCAGCGCAGGCTTTTGCACGCGGGCGAACAAAACGAAAATGAGCAAAAGGAGAGAGTGAGAGAGACAAAAAAATTGAGAGCGAGCCAACGCGAGCGTGAGCGATTGGTATCCTCGTAAGTCGTGAGCTTGAGCTTTTGATCATGATTAAGCTCTAAAGCTCTTGCACTGCTCCTCTCTTCGATTATGCTGATATTCTTGTGGTCCGATTAACTTTTGCCATGTAACTTTTAATGTAATGCATCAATTTCGTAATATATGTTAAACAGAAAATTTTGAATTAACGTAAATTATACCTCCCTTATTAAATTTGATTACAACATTCATATGCTTTTATCATAATCGCCTACATATATACACTTATTACTTTTTACATATACATACAAATTTATTCACAGCAGTGTTACTGAATTGACTTGAAAACATGTGTGAAAATGTAGGGGGTGTTTGATTCTTCCTTCCGTCTTTCCTTCTCCAGAAAAAGGCACTTGATGGTTTTGGTTGTTTTCACTTTTATGTATTTATTTCACATGAATATTTTCTACTTCTTGGTAGTTTTGCGGTTACAATACTATTGATTTAATGTTAATGTTCTAACATGTATGTTGCTAATAACAGCGCTGAGTGCGCTGAGAGGAGGTTGCATTGCAGAGAGAGAGGATGTGGATCGTAGGTTCATGATGCCAAAATGACACCAGTTGATCAAGCCTGGCTTAATACAACCAACCTAATCAATCTAAATTAAAATGAATAAAATTAGTATTAGAGTAAGTTACGCACTACACTGAAAGAAAAAAAATATATATATGTATAAGCAATAAAAAAATAAGTAAATTAAATAATAATTTAATATAATTTTTCTTTTGTTATGACGCAAAGTACAAGAAAAATGAATATCGTCATTAAAGCTAATAAAATAATCACTTCTTTTTTTTTAATGTAGCAATTTAATTTAATATTAATCAACCTTATGAAAAGTTATAAAATATTGTTTTGTACAAAGTATAAATAATAACAGGGAATTTAAAAATTAAATAACGTAAACATATAACTGGATTTAACATATTACCAATATCACATAACATCAAATATAACATTGTTGCACATTAACTTTACAATTAACGTCCAGCTGTCAAGAGGTCGCTGGTGTGGAGGCGCTTTAGGCGTCTGCGGGTTGTATTCGACCCTAGTGAGCAAGCCAATGGGTTAACATGGTTATGTCATTGTAACGACTTGTACGTCGATTTAACTGACTAATGACTGTCAGTACTCAGAAGCTAGGACTGCTTCACCTTGGTCGCTAGAGTCTTTAACGGCGGTACTTTGTGCGCAGAGCCAACTTAAGGGAGTTAGCTCATGTTGGTGCAGAGAAAATTTAATGATCACCGCTACTCCACCACGCATGCGATCCGACGGATGATTGGCTAGGTGGATATCGCCTGGTAGCCTATAGTGTGCTCTGGAGCAGTAGCGAGTCTCATAGACCAACATTACATCTATTTGATGGCGATGAATAAGCAACTCCAACTCATAGAGGGCCTCTTGCAAAAATAGTTTTGCACCAGCAGAACTGCTCGCGAGCGTCGATAGTTTCAAATCGCGAGAGAGAGTAACGCGTCACACTCACACGCACAATTGCCGATGCTCTGCAGCAAGCGGACCGAGCTGCGCGCGTCGTGCGTAACTGCTCAAAGAGCGATTAGCAGGCCGCTAACGGAAAGTGCATGGGGAGCGACAAGAGAATTTTAGCTTGACTTGAACTCTGAAAGGTACCGAAAATGTAAAACAAAATCAAAAGGGCAACGCACTGAGCGAGAGCGTAATCAATTTGTTTTTGTATTTTGTTATTGTTTTGAATGCCATGGAATTTGGCATAAGTTCAGTCTTATTTCTGTGTGAATTAAACACAAATGTAACAATTTAAACACTTTAATATTGTTACAAATTTAACTACATTAATATTATAATTAATGTTGCCACTAACTGGAGTGGTCTTGTCCATTAGAAATGCTTATAAAGCAGAAAAATCGCCACAGTCACCAAAATACGCGTTCGCGCTCGACGAAGGCAAAATGATAATTTAAAAAAAAAAATAATCACTTAGAACAATTTTCTTTAAAAAATAAAATAAAATAAATAAATAAGTTAAAATTAACAAAATGTAACCGGCTTTAAGAAAAAGAATATTCAAATATTAGTTTTTAAGCATTCATATGTGACTCTCCCCAAACCAAATGAAAATAATACATATAATTACGTACTTAGGGTGAGAGTTATCCCGGCAGCGCCAATTACGTATTTAAGTGAGAGTGTACCGGCAGCGCCAAATGAATAAAATCCGACAGTTGATTATTAGTAATTTTTATGTAATTAAACACACGTCTTCTTAGCTTTGCGTACAAAATAACTCTAACTTATGTTTATGGTTTTATCTATTATGAATGCTCGCATTTGCGTCTTTAGTTCTAGGATTTTGTTTACTTTTAGAAAATGCGCTGACGGAGCGTAATTCGTATGGCTCGCTGGTTCTGTTGGATTTGTTTACTTATTTATATTGTTATTTGTTGTTTATTTTTGTGGCTGCTAGTTCTGTTGCAGTTGTGTGGACATGAGGGATCTGCGTGATCTGCGTGATCGTGTCACTTCTCCATCCCTTAGAAATTGCGCTTGCCCTCAAGCGTTCAGTGTAGGGTACATACTGTAAGTGGCGTTGGTAGTTCTTGCGCGGTTGCTTGTCTTCATCTTCGACAGTGTGGTGTCGTTGTGAGCACTATTCTGTATGATTTGGATTGTCATTTGTTTTGGTATAACTTTTGAATTTGAACAATGGAAAAGCGTTATTATTACTATTCGACAATAGTTGTTACTAATGTTACAACTTATGATTCCAATACAGGCTATTCGATTAGTGTCTTGTATGTTCGTCTTATGCAGTTCTTTAGTTTCTAAGGAATGCTAACGGCTCTGTTCTTAGTTATATTATTACTGATATAAACGGTTTGTGTAAAGTCTGATATTACATTTGATATCTGGATATCTTCTAATTGACGGAGTGTAATTCGGATGGATCGCTGGTTCTGAAATAAATAAATAACATTATATATTAGTTTCTTTTCTGTTGCTGAATAAGTTTTATTCTTGTGTAAATAATATTTATCTCTAATAGTTTCGGTTAAAATATTCTTTTCTCCGTCTGGATATGGTATTATTGAATATAAAGTTTCTTGTGACAGAGTTTTCGGTATATGTGATATTATTATAATTTCATTTGTCTTGGTTTTTATCCAATTTGTCTGAATCGACATTTAATAAATGATCATGTTTTAGTAATTTTGGGTTAAAAATTCCCAATCTGGTCAGTTGCATCCCCATCTCGATATCTTCGATGTATTCAGTGAATTGTTGTAAGTTAAACATTAATAAACTTAATTTTGTGTTCTGTTGTGACATTTCTGTCATGCCGTCCATTATTTCTATCCCATGATTGACTGCTTCTATGACTTTGTTCAGTTCGTTTACCTGTATGCTATTAGCCTCTAAATCGTCTATTTCTTCAGTTAGTTCTGTTTTGTCGTCTTCAGTTAATGTGCCAAATAAATATTTGTAACCTTTTCCTACTACATTTAGGAGTCCTCGTTTCTGTCTTTTGATTATCTTTATTCCGTTCATTTCTCTATGAAGTTTTCTACTAGATATTCTATTTGGGGTAGAGCACTAAAATCATGTGTCTGAGATATTAAATCTTGTTCAGTATTTTCGGTTTTTGTTAGGCTTACTGTTAGGCAATGGTATTCGAAATCTGAAGGTATGCTCAGAGCGTTTTAACCCGTTTGTGCTTTTACTTGGTTCTTCTATATTTTGGGTGTTACTCTGAGTTATTGTTAGCGTTAGTATTATCATTATTAGCAGATGGACCGGTAGATGAATCTTCCGTAGTTGACCTGAAATTATTGTTATATTTGTTTATGTTTATTTTCTTTTTCTTTTTGAATTTAGTTTTGTAATGTATGATTTTTCTTCCTCTATTCGTTTCTTCGAAATGTTTGCTATCTAACTGTTTTATTATGCCTGTTTTCCTGAATGGATTTCGTATAGTTTCTATGTATTTCGTAAGTTTTTCTTTTTTCGTTTAGCTTGTTGATCTTTTTAATTTTATTCAATTGGGTATTGTATGCTGGTGATCCGGCATAAATGAAGATATCTGCTGGTGTTCTACCAGTAGTGCTATGTATCGTTTTATGGTTATAAGTGTAAAGTATTATTTCGAATTTTGTTAACTTATTTTCTTCGTTTGTGTCTGAATTAATTATTCTTAATTTTTCGTTGATTGTTTTGTGAAACCGCTCTACGTCTGATATGCCGTTCTTACTTGTTGTGATTTTAATTTTAACGTTTTCTGAATCTAACCAAATTTTTAATGCTGCACTCATGAATGCTGAGTCTTTGTCTGCTTTTATTTCTAATGGTTTTCCCATTTCGTTGAATATTTTGAACAATGCTCTTTTTGCTTCTAACCAATCTTTACCATTTATTTCTATTAATGTAGCGTATTTTGAGTATACGTCTATGCATGATAAAAATTGCTTATTATTGATCATATAAAAATCTATAACGTATTTTCCTCTAGGGTTGAAAACCTCAGGTGTTATTTCATAACTAAATTTTGTGTCCCTGTGTTCCACTTTTGACGTATTACAGATTTCGCATTCGTTAATTCATGTTTTGTATTAGTTTTTGGTAATCTGGGAAATAATGTTTTTCTTTAAACATTACTATAGTTTTTTCTATTCCTGGATGTAAGAGTTTTGTATGGTCGTTTAATATGGTTTGTTTCAATTCTGAATAAGTTTGGATATCTTTTAATTTTTATCGGACAATCTCTTTGTATTATTTGTAAATAAGCTTTTTGGAATATTGACTCCTAAAATGCTGATTGTAATTGGGGTTAAAGTTTTGTTGGCTCCTAAAATTCTGATTGTAATTGGGGTTAAAGATTTGATAAGTTCTTGGGTTCTGACTATAATTTTTATTGTAATATGTATTATTTATTTTTTCAAGTATGCGGTCCTCGTACAACCCTAATTCTTGGGCTACCGCTTTCAGTTTGTCAGTTGTGGACTTGTCGTATCTTGCTAACTGCATATATAATCTGTCCGGTAGTCTCTTATTTATGACGTCCCTAACTGTATTATATAATGCATTAGTAAATAATATCTTATTGTCTGAATTATTTTCTAATCCTAATTTATTAGTTATTACAGTTGATTTGTGCTCGAGTTCTTCGAGGAACTTACGAATACTTCCTCCATAATATGTGTTGTACACTCTTCTGAGGAGTTCCTCACAAGGTGTTTGAGTTTTGTAAGTGGAGATGAGGATGCTCCGTAGTGTTGCCCAGTCTCCCGGTGAGTGTCTGAATGATGTTCTCATCGCGTCGCCATACAACTGCATCTGGATTGCGCTGTACAGTCTGAGGTTTTGGCGCGCATCACTGATTGGGTAGAGTTGCATGATGAAATCAATCCGTTTGATAAAGTTGTCCAGATCGTCCATTTCTCCACCGAAGATGGATGCTTGGCGGATTTGCCCGAGTGCCTGGTTTAATGAGTTCCGACATCGTTTTGTTGTAGTTTTTTTTTTTTTGTGAATGTTACTAGCAAAATTTTGTTAAAATTTGATTTTTGCACTTGTTGATTATTTGAACAAATTTAGATTTTTTTTTTGTTGTTATTTTGTTCACTTGTTGAAATAATTTTTTGTTGTCGTTTGTTTGTTCTAAATATGTTTCTTTCACTTTTGTTTTGCTTATTTGTAATTTGTTTGTTACGCTTTCACATTACTGTTGGATTGTTTTCCCTTTTGTTTTTTTTTGTTGTTTTGTTCACTCGTTGAAATAATTTTATTTTTTTTGAAAGTTATTCAATGCAAAAAAAAATTCTTCGTCGTCTTCCTCGCGTATTTGTTCACGTCGTCTGCCTCGCGTATTTTATGATTTACTTTTTTAAAAAAAAAGTTTTTCAAGAATCACGGGGTCCTTATGCGGATAACAGTTTCGCGAAACACTAGTACGTTTTCCTGAAAGGAATACGACGATTCACAGTGTTTATCTGTTATCCTACCGGCTGCGCCAATTATGTATTTGAGAGTTGTACCGGCTGCGCCAATTATGAATTTGAGAATCCTACCGGCTGCGTCAATTATGTACTGAGAAGTGTGAATACACCAATTGAAAGTCCGACAACGGTTTTAAGAAAAAAAATACAAAATAACTCTGATCTTATGCTAGTGGTTTATTTATAATGAAAACTCGCATTTGCTTCTTCTGCGATGTTGTAGCTGAGTCGCTGTAGCTTTGTCGCTGCTGTCCTATTGGTGTCGGATGGCCTGCTTGGGTCTCGCGATGGCCCACTTGTAAAATGCGCTGACGGAGTCTAATTCGGATGGCCCACTCGAGTTTCATGCTAGCTCACTTGTAGAATGCACCGACGGAGTCTAATGGTGGTGTCGGTTGTCTGTTTGGGTCCCACGATGGACTTCTTGTAAAATATGCTGACGAAGTCAGCATGCGCTTTTGGTTGTGATCGCTGGTTCTGTTGGATTTGTTTATGTTTATGCTGAGACGGCGTTTTAATTCTTGTGCGCTGCTGTTGCGGTTGCAGTGAGTGTGGACATGAGAGATCTGCGTGATCTGGATATGTCACTATATATATATAGACACCAGCCAATTTGCGTTGAACAAAATCATTATTTTTTTTTGGCCATAATGCCCTAACTAAATAACAATAGTTAAATTTATCTGCCTATATATTTTCCATAAAAAAATTTCAGCGCAGGAAGTCCAATTGGGTGGGTAAAGAGCGCTTTATCGGGACAAACAACAACCCGCACCCAGAAACCATCAACCAAAGCCAACGAAACTGCCGCGCTTTCCGCATAGTATTGGATCCGAATGATAAACTCCACCTTTTGGTGGGTATTTGTATAATTTATTTTGAATGTGTTGCTTCGGAGTTAGACTCCAATAACCGTGACTCCACAAGAATAAATTTATCACAGGAGTTTCAGGATGGTAGCAACAACCCACTCTCTCCTCCCGGCACGAGCAACCACCAGTAGGATTCCCAGCCGCTACAAATCTTGGGTTCCGCTCGCACCATTATCACCCCAATTTGTTGTGTGTCAAGTTAACCATAGTTTGGAGCCTCCCAATTTTAGTTACAAAGTTGCAGCCTGCTTCACCGAGCTGGGAGGCGGTGATGGATGTTCCCTCCAGAATGGACACTCCTGCTACAGGCCCGAGGAATCACCCGAAACAGCTCTTGTGGGAGAACGCGGAGCTGGCGGAGGTGACGCTCGGTCCCGAAGAAGAGGACATGTCCTCACAGGAGCTGGCAGAGAAGCTGCAAGAGGATGCGACAGAAGCGGGAGGGCAACTCCAGGCCCCAATCGCCGCGTCAGCTGGAGCCCATTCTTTAGTAGATGACAAGGGTAATCAATACCGGACTGGCTCAGGTAAACATCCATCACGCTAAGGCAGTGACTGTAGCGTTAAAATTGTGGCTTTAATGACACGTTGTCTGACGCGTGCACAGACCAGTATATGATCAAGATTTTAATGTCCATATTAAGACTGAGGTCGACCGATGCTATTTAATATTTCATATTATTTTGATAAGTTTTATGTTTTTAAAGACGAAACTCCCACACAAACAGAAGTTATGATTCAGAGCATATTCCCATATTGACCTCTTTACTATGACCGGGCACAAGAATTTTCCGTACGCATAAGCATCCACGTGTATGCATTTATTATTTTTATTTATTTATATATTATTGATAAGATGATTTTAAGGGTTGCTAAAGCTTAGAGTAAGTAAGTTTATTTATTATTGATCGTCAAAATAAATCGACCGGAGCAATGTAAAATAGCTCATTGAAGTGCTAAGTATCTAAAAAGAGGTAAAAGTTGGTCATTTTTTGAACAAGCTTATGTTAAGATGCATATCTTACCGTTGCAAAACTTTGAAGAGATAAAGTTGAAAACTTAAAAGCTGTTATTCGCACAGGTCGCTGACTACAAAGTATCATGAATTGTAAGCTTGTGCGAAACTCCTTGTTGCATGGTGTTTTGCATGTTCCTTCCCAGCCGCAATTATAAAGATGATAAGCCGTGATTGTTGACTTTAGGACAACGGAAAAATACAAATTTATTTTTGAAGTTTACTAAACTTGCAGTGAATAATCAATTTTTAATAAAATTGTAATTCTAGCTTAAAAATTTGTGGGATATATAGTCTTTTTGTCTGACTCGAGCACAGATAAGTCACAACTTACGGGTGCGGTACTAACAGCTTGGCGTGCATTGTAAAAAAATACTGTTATACCTTTGGCTTCAGAGAATTGAGGTCATAAAGATGGTTTTAAAATGTGTGGACATACCCAATTGTAATGCCATACAAAATATATAAGCCTATTTTCTAAGTTTTTAAGTGAAATATTCACCATTTGTGAAACAATTTCATTTGTAGCTATAATTATTTAGTTATTGATGTAAAGAAAACCGGGAAAGTTATGTGCGAAAGGGAAAATCCCAATATGATACTGTTTATTTAATTTTGACATTGCAAATGTTAGAGATTGAATTGCTCGATAAGCTTTGTTGAATCTTATATGCTTACGTCAATCTAAATAATGTACAATAATAAGGATCAAGTTCTTAACACTTACATGTTGTATTAAAGTATCACCGTTGCCGCAAAGTATGTATAGCTGCGATATTGCCGATGAGATGTAAACGACGAACTTAATGTAGTCGCCAATAAACATGTTTTTACCCTGTTAATAAGTATGACAGTAAATTAAACTATCAGATAACTAAAAATAAATACTTACAGTAACGAGCTGAAAGCCCACCATGCAAATAAGAAGTGCCGAAATGGTCAGATTCACAAGAAGTATGGGATTAAAGAAATCTTCCAACCGCTTAGCAAAACTAAAAATACATCTTTATAAGTCAAATTGAAAATATATACATATATTGAAATCAGTTTGGTTACTAAGCCAAGGTGGCACACTGCTATTGCACAGAGAGGAGCAGAACACAGGATGATACACCTTCCGCTTAGACAGGGCCTAGGTCGGAAATCGCGAGGCGGACCTAGCCTAGGTTGATGCAAGAAGAATATCCCTGAATGTAATCAATGTGTAGGTTATTACGAGCTGAAGCTTTTGAAATATGTATCTGATTCTGAATACTCATCCACAACTGAAGGGTCTCTTCTAAACATTCATTGATGGGTTAAGGACTGTTTCTCTTTGTATAGGTCAATTATGAACCTTAGAATAATCAATTCGTAATACTATTATTTTTTCTAGATATAAATTTGTGTAGATAATGAAGAAGTAAAGGGATGCGGTCAGTTTATGGAAAGCCTCCTATTGAACTTTGCGTATAAATAATAGCTGCCATTCTACTCCACTAGTCTTGTAAAGAGTTCTTTAATGGTGCTCTATTCTATTCATACAATAAAAACTATCCCATCTCGCACACCTACGTCTTACATTTAGTTATTTAACTGAATATAGAAAGTATGTGACATTCGAATGCTTACCAAATAATCTTATTATGATGTTCGGCAATGCTGTGAAGCTCCCGTATTTGTTTCAAGTGAATATCATTAATGTTAGGTTTTAAACGCAATTGTTCATTTGTGGAATCCATTAAAACATCAATTCTCTCATGCAGTAGGCGAAATTGTCCGCATGTGTATGTTACAAAGAATCCAAATATGGAATCTTCAGCAAATAGAGTTGTAACTACACAAATGCCAGCATATGCTGTAAATATGTACGTAAGCGAATATGAAATCCAGTTGTTGTACGGGTTGAAAGGAAACAGCATTTTATATGGAAATGGCTTAGTCGATGCGTCGATGCCAACAATCCAGAATAGCTCCACCAGTGGCAATATACAATACATGAGAATCAGACAAGACAGCAAAACACTCATCACTCGGTATGTAGTCATCCCCTTACGGCACTCATTGGAAACCTTGGCATTTATGTTGCTATTCAGAAGTTGCATAATAATATAAATTAGAAATAATTAAGAACGTTGCAGTCGGACGTAACCGACTGCGGAATACTCTGATATCAGTATTGTACCTGCTAATCACAGGCGACAAACAACCATCTTTTGGGGGTGAGAGTGGGAAAGTTGTCAGTGAATGTGTTTTTCTTATTCATTGAATAGAATTAATGTGAAATAACATTTGGTAACCGAATTTCTAAAATATTGGGCTCTTGAAATTTTTGAGCGGGTTGGCGTAGACAAGAAATTTCCTTACAAATCTGGAATAATTTCTTTCAAGTTGTATGCTTTGCGGTTTGTTTTTTTCGTAGCAATATTATGAAGAAGTGCCTAGAAATTTACTTTTAAAGTTTGGTTAGTCTTGTTTGATGTTTCGAGATATAGATAGGAGATGCCAAAGTCGTATACGCATAAGCGTAGCCAAGTATGGACAGGTGCAGCTTCTCTCCCCACCAGTCCTCATAACGTGGCTTAAGGGTATGAACAAACTACAATTCGTATTATATAATGTTGCCAACATAGTGTAAAGTGCTGGTACGCTCATGACATTTGTGTAAGTATGCATGTGTGTGCACATCAGTTGTTTCAGGCTTTATAAGAAACAATTGTCAATGGTATATGAACGCAAGGGACACATTATTGCAGATTATTGAATCTATCGCTTTTAAACACAAAAAATTGACATTGCGTAGACAGAAAACATTCAACAACCAATATATGCATTCAAAAAAAAAAAACATCCTTTATGAAAAGATGTGGATTACGTACTTTAATTTTTTTTACTTACTTTGGTATCCAAATATCGACTACGAACTTTTGAATTATTTCAAGAAATTTTCGCTGGTTCAGTCGTAGATGCATTAAGCGAACAAAATTTAAAGCACCCATTAAAGTAGTACAGCAACTTTCCGTAATCATAATAATATCCCCAAAGTTGTTGACCAAAAATGCCGTTTGAAAGCTAATTGTAATTCCTACTGATATAATAACATACCATGCCCACAAAGTGTAGGCTAAGCTAAACATGTACTTCATCGTCACTGAAGCTGGCCTAAATTTTAGCGACTTGGTTTCTAGAGGCCAACAACCATTTAATTTTAGCCAAATGCACTGCATAGGCATGCGAAAGCCGTTATCTCGAAGTGGCTGTGGATTGAACATCGCGATACGACTGACTTTAATACTCGATTGTACGCCAATGTATCACACTGCCTTTTATGTCCTCGTAAATAAGGCGAGAGTATGAGAAGTATGATTTGAATCATTAATGAATCGATTAAAAAGCTCTTTGATGTTCCAATGTCTTGGCGGAAGCCACCAGAATATTTAAGTATAACCTTAATTGCATCAAATTATATATGCTTTGTTATTACAATTTCTTTACGAAAGCTGTCACAATATTTTACCATAATAGTAATTACATCAAAATATAACATCAAATAAACGCAAATAGGCACTCAGTAAATACATATCAATTAACAAATCATTTAACAAACATTTTTGAGTTCAAATCCATGTTTGATGAGATCAACTAAAACCCTAGAAAAAAAATAAAATGAAATCGGTGCAGGCTATTGGTGCGATGTAAATGTCGATTAGAATATAGGAGCAGAAGAAAAAGTAGTAGGTTTAATGGTAGGCAATGATATCCTGTTCTTATTCTCTGCGTTCGCAGTGCGCAAGTAACTAACCATTGCATACCTTATGGTAGTTAGCTTTCAAAAGCTCAGCGAAAGCCCAGCTCAGGTAGATCTTCGCATAGTTGCTGAATGCAAGAGCTTTGCTCATCTGCCGTACTTAAGCCCAGCTGCACTCTTGAAGCTCGCTGGGTTTTTCGAAGGTCGATCGCGTTATTGCACACCTCCCGTGCCAATACAGTGCAAAGACGAAATAAATATTAATAATGCACGTGGCTCGTTCAATAAATAAGCGTAATAAATCGACAAAAAAATAAATGAATAAACATTTTTTGAAATAAATGAACAAATATATATATATATATACTTTCGAAAAGTACGGAGTGCCGTCGCCGATCGTCGCCCAAATCCCGGCTATAAACATTATCACCGACATCGCCTGGCGTGTGAATTTGTTTTTATTTGTTTTGTCACGTGGCCTGAAATTTTTTGAAGTATAGGTATAAAATTTGTTAAGCCAATCCCCATAAAAAATGACAAGTGTGGTAAAGTAAAATTTCATAGAAAAAAGTGGCAATAATTCAAAATAATGGCCAACAAAAAATTATAAAATACATAAACATTTTTTTTCTCTCTTTGTTTCAGTAAAATATATTTTTTAACTCCACCACTACTTGGAGAGCAGCAGCGTTTAAAGTGCAAGTTGTTGCATTCGTCGAAAATTATCGATAGCGCCAATCGAATACCGCCACATTTTTTTTGCTGCGATTACCGGCTGTCGTCGTTGTGGTTAGGTAGACTGAATTTTCGCACAACACAAGGAAACTAAAAGAATTGCGGCAAGTCGCGGACGGAGAACTCACTGGGTGACGGCGAGGAGATAAAATAATAAATAAGCGACAAATCTCTCATTATAATTTTGTGTTGCCTACTTCAGGGCATTTGTTTTGATGTAAATTTATCTTACGATTCTCAAACAGTTTAAGCACAAATCTATTGGCATGCTAGATGCAGCAAACGCGCGAGGCGGAAAAAAGGCCACGGAATTGCACTTCCATTCCACTTACATGGTGGTTATATTTAAAGTTGAGCTACATGTTATTGCGATTTTTTTTGTTTTTTTTAGAGCTAAGTGATAGATATTAAATTAATAATAAATGTAAATAAAATATAGTAAAAATATGAAACGTGAGTAGATTCGTCTGGAGGGGAGAATCGCCGGGAATATGGAGTAGATTGATCGCCAATTCCCATATGAGTGCGATGGACCTACCAAAACCCCATAGGTACGTTGCAGTAAGGGCGGGTACGTCGTGTACACCGGGCCTTCCAACTGATCCGTTTAATTTGTGTGTGAATGTAGGTTAATATGTAGTATTGTGAAGGTCGAGTTTGTTTCGGAATCTGTACCGTCTATAGGCAGGGTTGGAGTTACCCCACCCTGAGAAACCTGAGCTAGCCGAGGTTGCCCCCTGCAAAACAATAGACGTGTTACAAGAATGGCGCCCAATTTCAATGGCTTTTTTGTAATCATCAGGATCGCGAGAACGGTGCTAGGAAAAAGGTTCGATCGATCAGCGTAAGCGAGATGATTTCAAAAGCAAGAAAAATAAATAAACTGAAACGGCGAGTCCTCGCAGTACGGATGGCTACTCCGTGTGCCGTATGAAGCCGCGGCTTACAATTGAGATAGTGCTCACAGTGTCATTGCGCGGCGGAGACGACACTAGGAATACCTTGAAGTGTTTTATTTAGTAGCGCAGGGATTTGATAAAAAAATTATAGGGCGGTGGTGGCTTGTTCATTCCATAATGAGCAGGACAAATGCACCACGCACAGGTTGAGGAAGCCGTGTCTATGTCGGTATGTCACTCACGCTTTGAACAAGGCAGTGAAGTTTGCAGATATGGCTCTAAACTACTAAAACTGGTGTTCTTTTAAGCATATCAAAATGTAAACACAAAGGCCCGACATTCTAGATTCTATCTATAGAAAAGATCGGACTCCCCGGCGTGGTGGGGGTCGGTTGCTCGGTTACGAATACCAACCCACAATAGTTGACGCCTCAGTGCATAACGAGGAATGGCACTTCACTGGCACAGGTTCTAACCGAAACTATATTCAACCAAATTTAGTTACAAGTCCGAAACCAAATAAAAATATATTCAATGCAACTTCTGTTGGTGGACAAACCAAAATATCCCAACACACATTTCTTAGTTTATTCGGCAAAAAAATAGACCAATTAAGTTTTACCTGCTTCGAACTTTAAAAATTATTTCTATTTTAATTTCTGTTGTAAATGAAGAGTCAAACGCTGTTTCTGATTACGGATTATATTTATTATGCGCGAGTGCGGCTTTACTTACAGAAGAATTGAGAGCAACAGGTACCCTTAAGACTACGATCCTTTTTGTATGTCAGGTAACGTTTTTTGTGTCGTTGCCGAACTATGTTACCTAGTTGCCAAGTTAACTAGGAATTTTATGTGCAAAATGGTTGCCAAGTTAACCAAATTCAAATGTTAGTCTGTTCTTTGACTAAATGTGTGTCTATGATTCGCCAAATGAATCTTAATAGACTGTTTATTTACCTATCGGTAAACGAATTAATGTTATTTACCACTTGGTAAAAAAAGTGGCTGAATATATTTATTTAAAAGGTCGGGGTCACCAAATGAATAAGAAGTGTGGATTTTTGGAAGTGTGTGTAATTATGCACAATTAATTACATATTATTTTTATTTGTATATAGAATCAAAATTATTTTGAATCTAATTTTTTATGCCAAAGTGAAGAAAATGACAACTTGTTCAGATTGCAGAGGGCCGCCGCGACAATCAGCATTTCGTTGAGGTGCTCCATAAGCCACGTTTGCTGCAACGCAGAATGATCGAGTATCTTAAATTCACGAAGCTTATCGATTGCTTCCAGCAGCTTTGTGCGACTGATGGGATCATTGGTGGGCATTATCTGCAGCGGCCGTTTCGGCTCAGCATCTTAATCTTCGTCCATCTCATTGGCCGAGCGTTTGACTGCCCTGCCTGGTTCCGCTACCAGCGTTAGATATTTGTGTATTGTGTTCTTGAATTTACTCGCCTCAATCAGTTGCAGATCATCGCAGCCGCCACGAAAGGCATGAGACACTGTAACGAACCTCGTTGGCTTTGCCGGGCTAACGCTCAGTCGAGCTGTGGGTTCGTGCAACAAATTTGTAGAATTGGTCGCGGAGTGATAATTAACAGCACAATTATTTTGTATATTAAATTAGTTCGAATGGTTTATTTAGTGTTAATTGGACACACTTAATATTTGTGTAATGACTGGGTTTGTTCCTTCGGCAACTTGCTGAGGCCTTGGCTTGTTTCAGTGCGTGGTCCTGTTCGGAAAAGTTGGTTCTAGGCACCCCGTACACCAGTTACGCCAGTCCGCGGCTTCGCACTGGTTCGACAGCTTATCATACGGCCCCGTTTGACCAAACGGATTTCGTGCGTGTACTGTCGAACTTCAGGCAGGTTATCGCACGCTTGGCTTGTCACTGTGTAGGCCTCGCCTCGTAGCACAGCTTGAACGTAGCAAGGATTCACTACTTCAACTTTCAAGGACCTCAGTGTCCTGTAGTAGAAAGCCTTTCCAAGCTGTTGGTTTTCTTTATCGCACTCGCGTAGATCTTGGTCGTAGCTCCCGCTTACGAATGATGATTTTAAATGGTTGGGCAGCGTTTCCCCTTCTCACTTCCCCTTCGTCTTGGATTTCACTGACTTTCTAGTGGGTTTCGGCGCTCTTTATATAGGCCGGGTCGTGGCCTTATGTCGAGACCGTACCAGAAATAACGCGATCGCCCCGGAGGCGTGATTTCTGGTAATTTTCCACTGCCATCTGCCGGCGCCAACCTATGTCTGCCGTTAGTGTGCGAAAGAGAGAGGACGAAAGAGAGCGAATTCGCCGCAACTGCAATCAGAGCCGGACTTCGGTCTGATGTGCAGTTACTGTGAGGGGCGCATATAGCATAAATGTATATTTGATATACATTTATTTGCCAAGGCTATATGGCTCCTCACACTCCCCTCTTTCTTCGGTAGTGGAAGACTTCCACTGTCCCGACGGCGACGGTTGTGTTGATTTGTAGAGCTGACGATGGCTTCGTCAACCCGAGGAATGGGAAGCATGGTGTCGTCGTCATCGTCCGATGACTCGCCATGCTCCCTTCCGTTCTCGTGCGTCGGCTCTCCGCCGTTAGCAAGGTTGGTGTCCTTGCCATCTCGAGTTCTGGGGAAAAACGGATTTTTGGGGGTATTAATGGTTCCCTTTCCCTGTTTCCCTAATGATCCTTAGTAGATCTTCATTTTTTTCTTTATTCTGATGTGTTTAAGTATATATATTATTTTTTTTTTCCTGATTACTTGCGTTCCGCATACACCCGTGTTCCATATCGCGTCGTGGTCTTCACGCGGTAGCGCCGCCCCGCCCTCCACACCAGCCGTGACGTGCGCTGGTCGTGATCCCGGTGCTCGCCTATGGCCTCGATGACCTCCGTGGGCCACTCTGCTGATACTATTTCCCGCCATCCCGTGGGTGGTTCGGGGACGGACTGTTGTCGCTGTAGTGCGGGCCGCGGCGGCTGGGGCGTCGCCTCCGGGCACGACGTCTGGCGGTGAAAGGGGGGTCGGGGTTGTACCGGCGGCGGGGGTGTTGGCATTTCGGGCCGGGGGTATGCCGGCGGTGG